>SAUE01000266.1:66882-83642 GCA_009724625.1 Deladenus siricidicola | reverse complement strand
AAAAAGTAGGCCTGAGCCGCCCTTATTTTGTGTTGTAAATTTAAAATTCGCGGTGCCAAAAATAAAATGTCAAAAAATTTCCGGGCCGGGCCCGAAAAAAATGAGCGGGCCGGGCCTGGAAAAAAGTAGGCCCGAAGGGTGGCCCGAGCCACCCTTATTTTGTGAGTGTTGTAGATTTCAAATTCGAGGTTTTTTTCAACATTTCACAAATCCTAAAATTCAATTACTCTAGCAAAGCAAAAATGGGCCCGACTTGAAGAAGATAATGGAAAAACTTTTGCCGTTATTGCACCGTCCAATGCCGGCGTCCGAAAATGGACCAACCTTGTAACAAAGTAAAAAAATTAAAAAGGTTCACTTTTTCCAAAGAGTCAAACGCATCAAAAACGTATTAATTTTAGTACAAAAGTTTAAACCAGTTTACGAGATCAATTTTTGATGATGGAATGAAACTTATGAAGATCATAATCTCTCATTTATGGTCGGAACGAAAAAGGAACATCGAGTACTTTGCAAACAACTTTAAATAATCATTTGGAAAAAGTTTAGACTTTTTTAATAGCAAGCAAATATGGTAAAATTTACCCTGCTCACCCACGTTATTGTCCTGCAACAAAGTCATCACACAACAAGGTTGTGTCTGCAAACGAAAAAAAAGCTGAAAATATACAATATAAATATGTATGTTACGCAGAAATTGTTACCGATTTCGAAACGATAGGAAGTGGCGGATGAGCAATGAACCTATTCGAGTACCACAATTTCAAATACCGAGGTAATAATTATAAAATCTGAAGACACGTTTATATAAAATGCTTTTATAGCTAAACCACGAACTATGCTTGAATCAAATTTTCAACTTATTTTACATTTCAGAAAATGCGCCATTGCAACAGTTCACTAAGTCGGAACTAGCGAAAATCCTGGATGACGGATTTGCGTATGTTAATACTAAAGACGGCTGCGTCGGCAGAATGGAGCGGTGGTATAATTTGTCAAGATAACTTACTTATTTTTAATGATTAAGCTTATCCAATTTTACCCATTATGGGGAAGTAGTTTTCGAAAATCACGGGTTAAGAGCTCTTGGCAGCTTCTTAGTTTTTTTCTTTGTTAAGTTTTTCTCATTTTGGTTGGTTTTGGAATTTGTTTTCGTCGTTTTTGGAACAACTTTTGGAAGTTTTATAATTTTTATCATTTTTGAGATAAAGGTTTTAACCTTTGGAATAAGTGTATTCATATTCAAACTCTAAAATTTTCGGGGCCCGCGCGTTTGTCAAAAAGTGACAAAACGCGCGTTTGTCAAAAAAGTGACAGTTTTGTATATGTGCAGTGCAGTGCAGGAAAACTGATTTCAAATAAAATTGTATATTTTAATGTATCAAATAAGATTATATTTTTTAATTTCAAATAAGATTATATATTTTAATGTATGTTCGCCAATTATCCAGCATTATGTTATTCACCATTATTATCCCTCCACAGCAATGTTATACCTTTTTGTCAAAAAATAAGAATGATCCAACAAAATGAACATGACTTGAGAAAAGTTCAAGTCGCCAGTTCAAATCAAAGTTAAAATTCAAAATGCTAGTTCAGTTCGACATCCAATTAGTTGGTTGATAAAAATTTTTAGATAATTTAAAAAAATAGAAGCAGATAATGTTTTCTAGTCGACGAATATAAATTGAATTTTTTTCATTGACTTGAACAGGTGATTCGAATTTGAACTTTTTTCGATAGAACAACTTTAAGTATAATTTTAAAAGATTTTCAATTGAATCAAAATGAGAAAACATTGCTCCACATTTTTCTATGTAATTGCTTTTGCTTTTTTTAAACTGCCTTACATGTTATTATAAATAAAATGTTGTTTTAATATTAATAAAATAAAATGCTGTTTTAATATCAATAAAATAAAATGTTGCTATCATAGAACGATGAATATTTATATACATTAAAATATAAAATTTTATTTGAAATCAGTTTTCCTGCACTGCACTGCACATATACAAAACTCACTTTTTTGACAAACGCGCGTTTTGTCACTTTTTTGACAAACGCGCGTTTTGTCACTTTTGACAAACGCGCGTTTTGTCACTTTTTTTGACAAACGCGCGGCCACGAAATTTTCAACAAATTACATCAATCAAAGTACATACTTGAATACATAATCAAAATGCATACCATACTCAGGCAAGGGGGGTCGGACCCCGCCCCCATCGCGCCGCACGGGGTCAAAAATTGGAAACCATCGCGCAAAATGGCCGAAGGCCAAAAAATGACCAAAAGGGGGACCAAGGTAAAAAATTTTTTGGCGGGTGGAAAAAGAAAGGAAAAAATCGAGCAAATGAAAGGAAAAATGCGTAATTTTTCATCGCGCAATGGTATTCCGCGATGATTTTTCTTAATAAAAAACCATCGCGGATCACAAATGCGCGACGTTTTTTGCTTTAAAAAGCATCGCGCATTTTGCGCGATTGATAAATGTTTTTATGAAATTTTTTAGATTACGTAGATGCGTAGAAGGAAATGGACAGTTGAAATTTTTTTCGCAGTGCGATGAATTTTTTGAGGTATTTGTTTTAAAGAAATTTCGTCTAAATATTTTTCTCTAAATATTTTTGTGCTCTTTACGATTTTTGCTATTTTTCTCCGAAAATTTAATTTATAATACGGTTAAAGTAAAATTTTGCAGACATTTTTAACGCTGGCTTTTAGCAGTCAGTTATGTCCAACGTTTTTAATAATTTTTGGTTGCATATGCTTCGTTTTTTATGTGATTGAATCTTTTTCAAAATTTTTTCTTGGGTAGAACATATATAATTTCCTTCATTTTTGAAGTTTATTAGCTGATGTTTTACATAAAATGTGATCCAGATGTCGATTTAAACCAGATCATTTAAAAAAATTAAGAATTTATAAAAAATCTTTATTCTTTAAATAATTAGGTTATTTTTGCATGATTTGTATGTGTTGTGACCCGGAAGTTGGAGGGTATTCTCGAAATCAATAAGCTCATACCACAGCATAAGATTAAAAATTTAATAGATTAATAGTTTTCAATGAGTACATGACGCTTTTGTCTCGAGTTTTTTAAAGTCCAAGATTTTAAGACGAGCGGCTATCCGAAAAAATGAGGATTATTATATGTACTTCCGAGTGAGGAAATTTGATAAAGTTTTAATGAGATTTACTGAAAATAAAAAAAGCTCGGTTTAATTTTTCAATAGCTAGCTCTTATTTTATGTATTATCGTCATCACAAATGAGTTTAAGATTGATCAGTTGTTTGCTCCGTTTTTTGCCATCACATTGAATATTTTGAGTTGAATTTCCATTCGTCGTGTTTTCATTTGCTAATGAGTGATGCAGCTAGATTAAACATGGCAGACACAGCATTTGGCAAGCACTTTGTTTCAGGCCTGGAAATAAAAAAATGAAAAGCGCTTTTATTATCAGTATTATGTGTTAAAAGTATAGGTTTGAGCTGGCCGTGATTGAATCAAACAAATTTGAAGTGTATTAGACTGGTTTTTGAAACGTTGAAAGTTTACATGTAAAGGTCTCGATTTTTTAGATTTTTCTCTAACTGCATTTACCGCGATGTTACATTTTACTTGTTTATACATGCAAATGAAAGCAAGTGAGCAAGCGATAAGAGTATTAACTTGAAAATCGCATCGCAATGTTGACCCAATAGACGTTTACTTTTTCAATTTTTAAAATTTTGTTAAAAAATGTTCATAGTAGACGCGAGGGTGTGATAGAATTTGTGTGATTTTCACTGTAAATAGAAACGCTGAAAAATTTAGAGAGCACTGCAAACGACTTGATTTTTTACAATTAACTGAATTTTTTGAATAATGAAATTTTTCACTCATTTTTCCTAATAATTGCTCGACTAAATTTAGCATTTGTGATTATTAATGAGAATTTTTGCCAATAAAACAAATGAGAAAACTTAGTTTTCTTCAAAAAACACTTTTTGAAGCATGCAAAATTGCGCGAAAGAGTTGTTTGTATTTTCTGATTACTGCCACCTTTTTATTTTACGCCTTATTGGGCTAATATATTTTACATTTTTATGGACAGCTTGAATATCTCAATCTTTGTTTATTCCCTCTCTTTCTCTCCATTCTACTTCAAAAACATATATTACATTATCTCGTGAGCACCACTTACTTAAATCGCCACTAACTCAAGGAAATGTAGAACAACACTTACGCTTACTTAAATTTGGGATTTATGTACATGTGTGTCAGCAAGACAACAATATAACGGCCATTTGCCCGTTTAGTATTATGTAAATTTTCTTTTTCTTTGTAAGACCATAAAAGTGTTGCATGTATAAGAATTTGGCGAGTTATGCAATAATCACTTCAAGTAAGACGGCATTGCAAAAGGAAAGTTTTTTGGCGACAGAAAGGCCACCAACACTTTGCTTTAAAGGCTTTTTTCGAGGAGAGGGGGTGGGTATTAACACAATTGTTCTTAAGCGCCGTTTTCCCTGAACTTATTTTTCATCAAAATCTTAAAGAAGAAAGTGCGCTCAATTTTTTATCCGAGAAAATGAGTAGTTCAATTTTTAAATATACAGACTGTGTGCTTTTCAATTTCAATTATTGTGAACTAATGCTAATTAGTAGGATGTGTTTTTTATAGTGCACCAAAATGTTTTTGTACTTATTTGCTTTGTTTTTGATAATTTGTTTTTTCAGTTGTTTAGGAGAATTGAAGCGTAGTTTTGAACACTATAAAGAAGTTTTATAATTTATTTTTGTTAACAACTATAAAATTTGAAATCTTTTCTCGAGGGAATTACGACGGAACTGTTTATTTTTGCATTTGCTAATAACCATCTTAGCTAATTTCAAAGCGTGGTAGACGATGTTTAAGAAAGTTGAGGCTAATTCCACACAAAATGCATTTGGATTTTGGTTAGGGAAATGAGTAATTTAATAATCATTGTATGTATTTCATTTAAATTTGAATGTAATTTAGAAATTCTTAATGGGAGGGCACACATACGTATTTTTAGTTCTTGTTTTATTTAAATAATAATCTTAGAACATTTTTTTGTTTAGTTTTTATGTTGTAAACAACCGGATAAACCATTTCCGATATTTTCACTTTCAGCATATGTACAAAAAATATCTTGCATGTTTTTACCTTAGAAATGTTCTTTTTAGACGGCCGTTTGTTACCCATTTTATGTTGAAGGCATTTTATTTGTATTTCTAGAAAAAATGTTAATTTTCTTTTGCTAAACTATTTGCTTATTGCTCGTTAGCTCGTTTCCCCTTTTTTCTCTACCTTTTGGCCCATACTTTTTTATTAACGAATATTTGCGATTATTATATTCTTCATATGAACAGATTTGCTATGGAGCGCAATCAGTTCTTTTTTGTTGAATGTGAGCTAGCCTTTTTCTGTCTTTTTTCTTACTTCATTCTCAAACATTTTTAGGGTTGCAAGCTTCTTTATGTTTTACGTTGTTTTCTTGTTTTCGTAAAAGCAAAAAGCCGATTAGAAGCGTCGAAAGTGTCCGGCACATTTAAAATAATTTTAACTTTGTTTTTAGATTTTTCTCGTTTATTTTTTATTTATCGCCTTTGAATAAATAATTTTGAGTAAAAATTAATGAAGTGTGAAAGTATATTTTTTCGAATGTGCAAGGTTTAATCTTTAGATTTAATTTTAACTGCGATGAAAGTTACATATACCTCCCATCGCGTTGTATTTTGGACAATGTTCGGTTTGTTAATGTTCTAAACACGCAGTATAATCAGCTCGAGTAGCTACAATGATTCTAAAATGAAAACCTTTGGTTGGTTTACAAAAACTTTCGTACTGCCATCTTCTGCAGAATTGTCACAATTTGAGCTCCAAACAAAATTGGCTTTGAAAAAATCCCGACGAACACAGGTGAATAAAATATGGCCCGAAATATCGTTGTTTTCATCATTGAGTTCGTTGGTTTTGTGGAGCTGGTGGCGATTGTCGCGAAGGCGGAATTATGATTGGACGTTAATCTTTCTGATCATTTTCCACGATCTATCGATTATTCCCGGCTTTGCGAGCGCAGGAAAATCTTCAGGAAGTAATAATTTTGGCAAGCGCACCGTGACCACTTCGTTTGGTGTGGTTCGTGGTGAAACCGTAATTCCGGCATCCGAGGACGATTTACCGGCGGTGACGCAGTATTTGGGAATTCCGTATGGAGTCGCTCCCTCGGGACAGGTATATCATTTTTCCCTTTTTTGAACAGTGCAAGAATACATTTTACATTAATTTCTCATTTTGCGCTTTAGTACCGCTTCAATATGGCGATTTCGGCGCCGAAATGGACACATCAAACAAAGGATGCATTCAGGTTTTCGTCGGTTTGCATTCAATCCGGCTTGCCTCAGCTGTCTGAAACCGAGTAAATTTGTTTATAATTTTTTGAATTTTAACATTACTGATTTAATTATATTGAAGCGAATGGGTCATATGAGGGATGATATTAATTTTTGCTGTACAATAAAAAATACAAAAAAAGTTTAGATTTTTTAATTTGAAAAACTCAATTTTTTGGAATTTTTTACTTATAAGTTTTATTAGTAGAAAACGCGCTGTAGTGCGTTGTTTGAAACCAAGGAAATGTCCACTGACGAGAAATAATCGTTTGAATTTTTTAAATTATTACTCTTCTTTTTTTAATATTACGTTTGTTAAGTTATTACATTTCAGAGCGTTGAAGACAATGTCGTCTCAGAGATTTGACAATATTCACAGAATATTTCCTTTTTTGAAGCCCCAATCTGAAGATTGTCTCTACATGAATCTCTATGTCCCTGAAAAATTTGGTATGATTTTATGATTTGTTCTTTTTTTTCATTAATGTTACTTATTTGCTGTTATTGTTAAATTTTTTGTCATTCGTTTCAGAACACAGCCGAGATGTGTTTGATGATGGCAATGGTCCTCAGCTTTCTGTACTCGTCATTGTACACGGTGGAGATTATGGTTGGGGCGCCGGGAACGCCTATAATGCGTCAATTTTGTCCGCCTACGGCCAGACAATTGTCGTAACGCTCAATTATCGGCTGGGAATTTATGGTAAATTATTCCGCCTACTAGTGAAAATTATTTAATACATTTTCTTTCAGGTTTTTTGGGACGTTGCGAGTCGAACAGTTGTACGGGTAATGCGGGTCTTTCGGATTTGGTGGCCGCACTTAAAATGCTCAGTAATATATTGCCTTCGTTTGGGGGCGATCCTTCTTCACTTACTTTATTAGGTAAGGGAAGATTTACGATTTTTTAAATTTTACTGTTATGAATTTTTTTTAATCGTTTTATGTCGCTTTCCATTTTGATGTCGTTTTATGTCGATTTTTTAAATATATACATATCAATTTTTTTCAAATTTATATATCGGATATTTTGTTTAGGATGGGGCTCGGGGGCAGCGTTGATTTCTCTGCTAATGGCTTCGCCTATAACACAACCAAAAAATCGTCTGTTTCGTCGGGCTGTTTTGTTGGATGGAAGTGCGCTTTGCCCGTGGGCAATGGTCGACAACTCTCAACAATATTTGCTCAGGGTGGCTATGGAATTACATGTTTGTGACTTTCATTCATTCTAGCTCCAATTTTTTATTAAGAAAATTTTTGATTTTTTGGAAGGATTTGAAACATTGGTGTATCTAAGATTCCGTAACAGGGGGTATCCAAAAATTTTACATTAAATTTTTGAGTCTTTCCCAAAAATTTTAATGTTTACTTCCAATTTACTTAAAAAATATCTATTTTAATGAATATTTTAGTGTATTGGTGGTGAACAGCAAAACATCAACTACAGAACGGATGATGCCTTCCAAAAGCAGATTTCGCAAGTGGTACGCTGCCTCCAAGAGCATAGCCACCAAAATTTGACAGTTGTCTCTAAAAAAATTCACGTTCCTACTTTTACTTCTGCTTTTGCGCCTATTATCGACGGACAAGTGGGTGATTTGGAATCACTGATTTCTAATTAATAAATAAAAGCAAAATCGTATTTTTGACCTTTAAATAATATTAAGTTAATAAATTAGATAATAAAATTTCCTGTTTTAGATTGTGCCTAATCATCCAAAATATTCGTTCAGTCCAAAGTATGGTGCTCTATTTCGCGATATTGATCTCATGATCGGTACGGTATCGTATCCGGCCCACCATTTACTCTCCAACGTTGATATTGAGAATGGGGTTGACGTGGCGAAACGTGACAAAATTCTTAGGTAGTTTTTTTGTTTGATTTTTTCACAAAATTGAGTATAATAATTATTAATTAATATTATATTAATATGAACTCGTTACCTATTGATTAAATTTGGGAATAATTATTTAGAACTTTGGTGAGAAATTTGTTCAACTTTCATCGTACGGAGATTTTTAATGCGATTCTCAACGAATACACCGATTGGGACAATCCTAAAGTTTGTTTTATTGTTTTTTAATACAATAACAAAAATAATTTTAATCTTTTAATAAGATATCACTGAAGTTGAAACGTAAAAAATTGATATACGCTGTGAGTGATTTTGAATTTTTTTTTTTGTAATTATTCCCCTCCAATTGGAAAGAGCATTTCAAAACGCCCAGAATGGCGAAAAATATTTTTGCATTTAACCTATTTTGATTTTCAAAAAATAAAGCTGTGAGCACACCCGGATTTTGTTGGGCCAAATTTTACTTTAAAATTGACATACTGAAGAAAAAGACTTGTGGTAATTTCGAAACAAAGTTTTCTCTTAGAATCGTTTTTTGTTTGCGTATTAGAATAAAATTATCTACGTAGATCTGGAGACAAGTGGATGCGTGGAGGCCAAAAATCGCATATACTGTAGAAAAAATAGTAGAAAACGTAAAATGTTTTTGGATGTTCTTTCCGAATCACCTAAAAATGAGGTGGACCTGTCTGTAATTATATGGAGCAGTGTAGTAGAAGCGAAGGATGAAAAATAGTTGGAAGGATTTTTTCTATGTATGAAAAATATTTGGAAATTTTTTTTTTGTTAGTGATCGATTTTTTTTGATTTGACGTCTTATTAGAAAGTTTTTTAATATAAATTTTATCGTGAAAACAATTTTTTAGCACCATCCAAAAACGCTCAGGAACAACGTTTTGGCGGCTCTTGGCGATGTTTTATATACCGCGCCATTAATTCGAACTGCTCGAATGCATTCGACGGACGATGTCCCCAAGAGTTCGAACACATTTCTGTGAGTTTTTTTGTTCATTTTTTAATTAACAAACGTCGATATATAGGGAATAAAAAGGGATTAGTACAAAAAAATTCTTTTGCATAAATATTTTCTTGTTTTTTCTAAGAAAAAAATCTTGTGATTTTTATTAAATAACATTTTTCCAGGTTTGTTTTTGCGCATGAGACGCGAGCCGCGGCATGGACACCGTCATCTCACGTCGGTGCGGCAACGAATTCTGTGCCGCATGGCGGAATTCGTGGTTCACTTTCCGACGATCATTTACCGTATATTCTCGGCTTTCCTCTGTCCTCTCAACACCGTGACTCTCATGTTAATATTTTTGTTTTGTTTTTGATATTATTATCCGCGAAGTCTACTCTTTATTTTAATGTCTTTCGATGAATTATTTATTTAGGATTATGGTCGCTTTACCAGCGACGATAAAGGCATTTCACGGGTACTTATGCAATACATATCAAATTTTGTTAAATCAGGGTAAGCTTTAATACTTATAAAACTTTTAATTATGTATGCTTATAACAACTGTTTAGTGACCCAGCAAAACCTCAATCCGTCTCCACACAGACAACAGTTGAGGAACGTTTTTTTGGTACACCTTGGCCTCAATATAATCCAGCCACTCGCGAAGCCTACCTCGAAATAAGTAAAATTTGTATGACGTTTGGGACATGCTTATAATTTAAACCAAAATTTAGGCGATCGGCCAAGGGTGAAAAACTACTTCAGAAATTCCTACGTTGGTTTTTGGAATGGTTTTGTGCCTCAGCTTAATCGTGACACACGCGAAAATAATGTGCCTGAGGTGAATCTTTTAGCGTTTGCAAATTATATAATGCGGTAGTCATTGTGTTGTGAACAATGCAATTTAGAACTGAATTTTAGGAGCACAATTTCCTACCCGATCACTTCAACAAACATTCCTTTTTTGGTACTGTGCGTCCCTATTCCAGCTTTCACAATGATCCATTCCCGCCACCTCCCCTGCCGCCAACACCCTTTCCAATTGAGGCGATCAAGCGACCGCCCGCTGTCTCATCCCAGCCGGTGATAGGTAAATTTTTGAATATATTTTGTTTATTCGATTGTTAATCGTTGTCATGCGTTTTGACCGTTTTGGGGAAAGGCCTTTTTTACATTAGGACTGTTGTACCTTGAATCGCAGATACCGGATCCAATTAGTATTGAGTGGAATTAGTATCAAATTGAATCTATTTTTCATAAATGTATTCAAATTATATCCATATTGCATTTGCTTTGCATAATTTGAATCATTTTTCTAAAATGGATTCAAGTTACAACGCTGTTTAGGACTATTGACTTTGGGGAGGGAGCTCCCCTATTCTCTGGTCAGATTTAATAGTGGGGAAGTTTTCACTATATATATAATCTACTACACTTTCAGCGTCCAAGCCCGGTGAATCACCGAACGATGGAAAATTGCCAGCAGATTTGAAAAAAGCCGAAAACTACAATTTGGCAATAACGGTAGCGGTGGGCGTCGGTTTTTTGGTGCTAAATCTGTGCATTTACGTTCTTATGCTAAGAAAGGTTGTTATTTTTACTATCATTTTTTTAATTTGGAATTTAATTAATAATTTCTGTGAAAATAAAATTTATTTTTAGTGTTCTGAGCGGAAACGAAAGTCGAAAAAGAGATTAAAATATCAAAGCTATACGATTGGCCATCCGTCTACCTCAGAAATTAACTTTGCGCCGAACTCGTCTTCTCTAGGCCAAGTGAGTTTTAGTAGAAAAAAATTCATGTTTTCAAATCGAATTCACGTTGTTAACTTTTTTAATGAATTTTTTCCAGTCACTGGTTTATTGCTTTTTAATTTTTTTGGCTTTTTAAGTTTTTATCTAACTCAATCTTGGCTTATTTGTTTTATTGAATTAACAACTTTTACTTGATTTGCTTGGCTTTTTTCTAGTTTCCTCCGCCTCCAACTGTTGCAGCTTTGAAAACGGACGAAATAAAATTACCGCCAAAAAAGCGGTCTGCATCGCCGGCCGCGAGTAGCATCGCTACCTTACGAAATGGGGACGTTGTGTCTGGTAGATCCCAGCAGTCCTCTGCACCCGCAGAGGGTAGGGAATCTTCAGTGGGTCGAGCCGCCGGCTCGGGCAGCATATCTTCGCGCCGCAACTCGGGCCATTTGGCGAATTTGAACTTGATGACTTCAAGCCTGATTAACAATAACAACACCAATAACACTACTAACCTGATGAACGCCTCACATCATTCATCTGCCGGCGGCGCACGTCACACCCCTTATCACCCTACTCAAATACGCCACAGTTTTTTGTTCAACAATGGTGGTGGCACAGAATTGGGGGGTGTAAACGAGGGTGATCCCATGACGAAATCCACTGTGTCCACAGGCGGAAACAGTGGTGGAATCACAACAATGCGGAGGATTAGCCTCAAGGAACAGGTACAATAAGTATGAAAATATTAACACTATTTTTAATCCGAATTGCCTTCTTCAAGAATAAATATGCTACACTAATTGGAAAAACCTACAAACAACTTAATTTTGAAGTGATTACCATAAGTAGCCAGTAAAAATTGATGTTTTAACTGATGTAATAGAAAATGAATAAAGGAACCGCTGCTTTCGGCCAACTCCAAGAACTCTACCATAACGTGTGGTAATGCAACGACAGGATCTGTCTCGAATATTGGACTCATTCGGCCGGGTATCAGTCCGACGTGTCCGCGCCACGGTCGGGCCGCGCAAATGATGCTGGCGGCGGCCGCCGCCGCGGCAGTCAGCCGCGCAAACTCCGTTGGCGGCCATGGTGCCGGCACGTCCGCAATGGCCAACTCGATGAATGATTACGGGAGCGGTGGAGGCTTTGGAAATGGGCCTTCGCATGTAATTTCATCCAACTCGCCTACCGGAACGATGCTGGAGGAGGCCCAAGTGTAGATCTTTTTTGAATGCCTTTCTTTCTCGATTATCACACATGAACATAAAACATTTTACGTTACTATTGCTTATTTTTAAACGAAAAAATTTCGACTTTTCCCGCGCTTTTTTCTAAAAAACTGCGATATCCGGTTTTTGAGCAGTGTTTCCAAATTTTGGCTAAGATTAAATTTCGACTTTCCCGCGCTTTTTTCTATCGCAAACAACACTCCGATATTTGGGTTTTGAGCATTTTTGATTACACAGATCGACATAATTTTTAATGGGTTATGACATATCGATTGCCCTCATTGATGGGATATTCGTGCAATCCAGAAAAGCGCGGGAAAGTCGAAATTTAACTTTAGCCAAAATTTGGAAATAGTTTTTGAGTATTTTTTGATTGAGGGGATGAAGGCATTGTTGAGGGGGCTTTTTGAGGAGATGCCCGTTACCCGCTTTAGAATGAACCGTTAAAAGATCTTCAACTTGTCTCGGCGGTGGCTCGCTGTCGAGATGACGCTGTGGGAGGAATTGAACCTTGAAAGCGGATTTCGGCGACTTATATAACCAGGATATGCTTCCGGATATCCCCATGATCCCAAAACCAGTTCTCCCCTCGCACATTTACAACGATTTTTGACCTTCAAAGTATAATTCTGGAAGAAAGGAATTGGTAACCTCTTCAATAGATTCAACTGTCATTGTTGATTGTTTTTTTATGTAAATAAAAATTTTAAAATGGGAAAAATTAGTTGCCAGCCTAATATATTCATATTTTTTATGCATGAAAAATTGATAACTTTAAAGAATTCATTTACAAAAAAGAAAATTTATATTTATAAAATAAGTGCACACAAACATTTAAGATTGCATGGAAATGAATAAAGAGATTCTTCGGGCTTTTGTATTCCAGACGCAGGCGTAGCCAAGGGGGCATGACTCATCCCCAAACCGAAAGTTCTAATGCAAAAATAATTTTTTTTTGTAATCTTAAATGGTCTGATCCACCGAAAAGTTTTTCTGGCTACGCCTCGAATTCCCGACCTGATCGAAAATTGACTTCGAAAAATAAATTACCAATTTTCGATTAGTTTTCGAATTTCATTTTCGACATCTCTTTACAAAAATTTCCACGTCAATTTTCGATCATATCGCCAAATAAAAAAAGAAATCTTTTACATTAAAATGTGGGCAAACACCTACTACTTCCTACAATATCTTTTGGAATTAATAATGAAAGAGACGAAAAACACCTGAAATTTCGCATTACTTCTTCGACTTTGCCAACTTGTACGCTATTAATTCCTGATCCGTCATTTTCGTCGTGTCGACGTACTCGAAGCGACCCTTGTGTGGTGTGTAGTTTGGCCCACCAAACTTGTTCACCTTCTCGTCTGAAGCGAATAGACTTATTCAAACTCTTTTAAATATTTTTTCATTAAATACAAACATTTTTTAACTAATTTGTTTAATGATTGTAATAAAAGAATTCGTGAGCTTCTTCAAGACAGTTTGCACAATAGGCTAAAATCTCTCTAACCAGGGATGAGTTGAAAATGAATTTGAGAGTTCGAAAATCGAAACGACCTTCCAAAATCAAAAGACCGACTCGTGATTTCGAAAATTAAAAAAAATTCGAAAATCTAAGGAAAAAATCACCGAAATTCGTAGAAAATCGAAAATTTGACCAAATTTTTCATTTCTTTAAAAAATTTAAATGAAAAAATTTCGAAAAAAACACCAAATCGAAAATTTTCTCACCCCTGTGGGTAAAAATTTTTCTCACCAAAACACCTTTTTCATACATTTTTGCAGTGGTCAAAATTTTTTAGAGCATGATGGAAAACAATAAAAAATTGAAGTATTTTTGAAATTTTTAGTGAAGTGATATATCCAAAAGAAAGAGGTCGTCGAGAACGTTCCAAAACTCGGTATTGTCCCACAACGTCTGGGAGCCCTTGAATTTGAAATTTTGACCATTCCGCAACAAAATTCATCCCCACCCCCCTCTTGCACAGGTATTATGTACATAAAAAATGTATAAGATACCGTGGAAGCTGGTCTGAGCGCCTTTCGGCGTGGCGAGTCGCTCAAGCCGCGGCGTCAACACCGGCGTCGTGGCCTGGCGAATATTGCGCGAGCGACCACTACTTCCCGTCGCCTTCGACGCACTCATCGTCAATTGCTTGACGTTCAACTGCAATAATTCCTCTCAAATCCGTTGTCACAACTTCATGAAAAAAAGGAAACCTAATTGATTTTTAGATATACAGCGACATTAGAAGTAATTTTTTCGCTTTGGTCATTTTGAAAGTAATTTTTACTTTGATCCCCTTTTGGCGTTAACCTCGGCAATTTTGCTTACCCGCCCTTATATTTTTCTTATAGTTTCAAATACATTCGAATGAAAAAAGAAATGCCTTCTTTTCTCCAGAATTGGTGTTCAGTTGGCGAAGGCTTCGGCGCTGCGTAGTTGCCGCGGTGGGCGTCACATTGGCGGCGTTTTCGTTGTAAGGTCGCTGGATTTTCGCGTAGTCCGCCACCGGCACTTCGCCAAACCTAAAGGAGAGCAATTTCGGGTCGACCGGCGGGCTGAAACAAAAACGACGGGATTTTAATCTTTAGGGAAATAACTTTTCGAAAATATCTGACTAATTTTTGATCTTTTTCAATCGAGCCAAAAAATCCCACGCAAAAATGTTCTACACGAAAATGCCCAAAAATAAAAAATTATTACGAAAAATTCGCCGGCTCCCTACGCGCCACTTTCTTCGGCGACGCCAATATCTAAAAATACATTTTAAAAATTGCAAGTACAAGAAAAAATAATCATTTTTTCTTCAGTAGCAAAATTAAAAAATGTTGAAGCAAGACGTTTTGTCGCCAGCGCATTCTATTCCTCCAAATGCGGAGCTTTAAGCCTCAGCACCCGAACCAGTAAGCTACTCACCAAGGCTATCAATTTGAGTGAATAGAATGCGCTGGGATGAATTTAGAATTATGGCGACAAAACGTACCGTAACAAAAAATTTAAATCATGTAAAATTCTCCATCATTCACAGGAATAAATAAATGCAATTCACAAAAATGTTCTTTTAAAAACCTGACCAAAGCGTCCTCAACTGAAGCCCAAAAATTAGATTATTTCTACCTTGAGCCTATCCGACACGCCGGCATTTTGCTTCTCGAGACGCTCCTTTCGCCGTCGGTCGATCTCCGAAATCGACGTCATGCCTTCGAAAAGCTTCTTGTGGTGTCTCTCGAAGCGACTTCCGCCGACGGCCGTCGGAATGGAGGTGAGACGACTGGCCAGTCCTGACCCACCAGCGGTGCCGCCAGGCTTCGTAGAAGAAGTTTTCAGCACGGGCAGGAACGAAAAGTTGGACGCCTTGACAATCAAAGCGGAAGAGGTTGAGTCCGTTGAGTGCTGCTCATTCGTAGAAGATTTATTCGAATCGGCTGAATTCTGAAAGCGAACTTTTAATGAATATTATATGTATAGTTTAAAATAAACATTAAATTGGTAGAAAAATCATTTTCTACATTCGCAAAATTTAAAAAAATCTCAAAATATTTCGATTCCACTAATAACGCATTCTACTGAAAGTGCCAAAAAAGTTGAATACAAAAAGTTGTACAAATCGCAACACCATGAGAAAAATGTGGCTAACCTCCCGCGGATTGGCCAATTCCTCGCTGGTCTGACAGGTGACATAAGGCAGGGAATCCATCTCCAAATCCGGCAATTGGGTCTTCGACAGATCGTCGGAAAACGCGGAATGTTGGCATTGCGCGCCGCCGGACGCATTCTGCGGTTCGCAATTTTCGTCGTCATTGTCGTCCGACAGAAATTCGTCTAGAAAATCGCAAAATGTCAATTATTGGAACAAGCGGAGTTTAGACCCACCACCCCAAAATGACTTAAGCAGAATTTAATCAGAAAATCTAGTAAAAATCAAAATCCATCAAAACTGGTTCCGACTGCCCAAATGAAGAACTCAGGGTATTAGGGAGTGTTGGACAGATAGGAATCAAGGTGCAATTCGAGAGAAACTTTGTTTCAAATCGCTTTAAAATAACTCACGATGATAAAAACTAATCAGGACGTGCATTTAAGCATAGCTAGCAAAGACTTAAAATACCTCAGAGTAGCGTCAAGAATTGAGAAGACCCGTCAGACACAAACCAACCGTTCGGCGCAAGAGGAGCAGAACAATGACACAAGATGTGCGCAATAAACACGGACAAAACGTCTTGAAGCCAAGAGTATTTGTGATCAAAATTGAATTCGATACGGACAAAAGTATCGAAAAGGTCATCTAGCATGCTGGCGCCAAATGGTTTGAAACAATTTCGATGATCGGAAATTACCCTCCTGCGGGTTTTTTGTGGATTTTTGAACTTCGGAGGTCCGAAAACCAACTTTTTCGGCATTTCCTAGCAAAACCAATACCATATTCGTAATTAGGGCGGAAAACTGGACTAGATAATGTAAAAAAAGTTTCGGAATTTGGGGGGGGGGGTAAACTAGGCTTTACCCAAGATTTTTTGTATTTTGTAAATCATACCCGATTTCTAAAAAGTATAGT
>SAUE01000266.1:37910-63199 GCA_009724625.1 Deladenus siricidicola | reverse complement strand
GAGGCTATCTTTTTTTCCATGGTGAAAAAGCAAAATTTTTCAAAAAAGCACTACCCAAACGCGAAAAACTTTTCGTTTTACATAACGTTTAGACACATTATTTTTTTTATTTGAAAAATACGTTTAAAATGTGTCTAAAAACGTTATGTAAAACGAAAAGTTTTTCGCGTTTGGGTAGTGCTTTTTTGAAAAATTTTGCTTTTTCACCATGGAAGAGGAAAATAAATTTTTATTTACGTAAAAGAAGATGGAAAGATGTTACATTCTCCGAAATTTAAAAACATTTGATTTCACGTTATTTTTGGTTCAAACTTCTGGATGATTGGTTAAGTGAGTTATGCCAAGAAAATATTGATTTCCCACCACGCCGAGGTCAGAAAACTACATGGTCACCCCTAAGGTAATGCGATTTTAAGAAAATATCAAATTTTTTTTATTTTTCTTTAAGCCATTTTAAATCCATAAAAATCGATTAAAATAGTACGTAAATGCATTTATAAATGTAATATGTAATACATAGGTTATTTTGTGGCATTATAAAATTAATCATTATTTTTGAATCAACTTTTGATCCGAAGAAAAAATAAATTTTTGTTATTTTCTTTTTGACGATAAGTGCAAAGCCACATTCGCCAATTTTCCATTAATTTCACATGTTATAATAGTGAAGGAAATTTGGGCTGAAAATTAGAATATCCAACTTTGCCGCTAATCTTAATTTAGCTAGAACGTATTTATAAAAATGATAAGAATTAAAAAAAAAATTTTTTTGAATTTATAACATATACATATATACATTGCTATTATATATATACATACATAATATTCTATAAAAATGAGTTTTCAAATATCGGCGCTAGATATTTACTTTTCCAGACCATTTTAAAATAAATTGTTGAACGTCAAAGATCTCGTCGGATTGTTGAGCACGCGCAATATTGTTGAATGTGGCCCAGTTCAACGGGTCGGCCGTCTTTCCCGCACCCAAATCTTTCACATCGTCCAATATCGGGTAGCCTGTAATGCGGGATTGTTGGCACTAGCGTGTGAAAATTTTTTTCTAATGAGCAGCATTGACAATATTGATAAAAATTCAAATAATTTTTGTTATATATTTCTCCCCCCCCTCCTTCACTTACCGGATATCACGCAAATCGGGTAGGCCTTTCCGCTGTCCACGTCAACAACGCTCGCCTCGAAGCATGGTGGATGTCGGCGTTCATCCAATTTCAGGACCTTCGCGACGTTTTGGTCGACTGAAGTTGCCAGTACCCACTCTTTCACCTCTTCGTACTCGGCGGACTATAAATTAACAATTATAGTTAAAATTCAATTATTATTAATTATTAAAGAACAATTGAAAAAAATCCACCAAATTACAAAATTTAATAATGCTAATTTAAAAATCGTTTATTTACTTCAACAAAAATAATAATAGAGAATCTACTGAGGAATTTAAAATTTTTACACAGATTAACGCCCTTTGAAGGGTACCAGTGGTAGCAAAAAATAAATTTCCATTTACGCAAGAGAAGCTTATGCAGGCAATGATGAATGCTGCATTCGAAAAATTCAAAATCAAGTCGAACCTTACCCCCAGAAACATAGCTTGCGGAATAGCGTAATTTTGCGGAATGTCCGTGTCCTCAAACAGAGAGTTATCGACGAGAGTAGGATCATTTTCCTCGATGGCATCCGCAATGTCCAGATAATGATTTAGGAGGACAAACGCCAAATTCTCGTACTCTTTACCATACTCCTGAAAATCAAAGCCATGCGTATGCGCGCGGATTATTCAAGACTTTAAACTCACTCTGCAAGCCATGCCCGCCTCGTAGAACACCTTGTCCGGCTGTAGCAGGTCGATATAACGCAGCAACGCAATCGACTGCCATAGCCGTAGACGCGCCACCGTAGCGCGACTCTCCGCGCCATTGAGCGGCGCGATGGCGTCGCTCTCGTCGTAATTGTTGAGCGGCGAGACAAATGGCGCAAGCGCATCACGTAATGCGTACAAATGCAGGACAAACTCGTAGCGTTTGAACACCTAAAGATATTTCACGAATATTTAAAAATATTTTTTTAATCTTTGCACCATTTTCACCAAATCTAGGAACATCTCGAAAACGTTGTCATTTGAAAAATAAAAATTTGAAAAAAAGACAAATGATGTACAAAAAAACACATATGTGATTCTTACATGCACAATTCGCTCGTCGATTTGCGGGTCGCTCGCGATCTTCTCATTTAAATCATGAACCATATCGCGCAGCGTTGCGTACGTCTCGTAGCCACAATTTCGCTGATTTACCAACTAAAAATTTAACATTTCAAAATTGAACTTACGAATGTGTATTTGATTCGAAACCTACCACGTCGATGATGTGCTTGTAAACATTAAAATTCTGGGTATTCGCCGACGCACCAAACTTCAAAAAAAGTTGCGCCGCGTCCAAAAACTGGTGTTCATCCATCAACTCCGCCACACGCGCCATCAGATATTTGTCGATCAAGGGACGATGATTTTGACGCTTGGCGGTGGCCAAAGCGGCGTCCCACTCACCGCGCTCCGCCAATAAGTCGATGGCGGCGAGCGCATCGACATCCGCCAGCTCTCCCACTCGACCTTGGGTTTTGAGCAGGTTTCGATAAGCCGTCTCGACAAATTCCGCCATAGAGGGCATTAGTTCTGCGACGATCTACGAATGTTTTCAAAATTCATTTGATTGAAGACTTTATCATACATAAACAATAAACAAGGGGTGGTAGCCGAAAAATCACTTCGTAACGTCAAAAATCACTTAAAAATGTATTAAAATCACTACGAAGTGACTTTATTTTGTATTTAATTTCGTAAACTTATGAAGTGATTTTCCTTTACGAAGTGGTTTCGTAAAATTTTCATTTCGTTTTTTACGAAATAATTTCGTAAAAAATAAAATAAAAAGTTAACGAAGTGTTTTTCTGAGATGCTCGGAAAAATGTATTTTTTGAAGGTTAAAAATTCGAAAAAATTTTGGAAAAAATTAAAATATTCATAAGAAAGAGCTCGTCGAGAGCGTTCCAAGAACATACTCAGTTTTGTCCCCCCGACCAAAACTAGCCGAGTTATGACCGTTTGAAAAAAATCACTTCGTACCCTCCTCAAGCCGACATCCCCCCTTGTCCATGTATAGTACTACTATTCGCAGTTGTGGGTAGCCAATTTTTTTGAAATTCTTTCCCGTTGTGACTGATTTTTTCCGTAAATAAATTTTTTTTATTTGATCCATTGCCCAATAAAAAACATTTGCTTCCATCCCTAGAAGCAATTTTACCTGCTAAAGTCGCTCCACAACATTTTAAATTAATAGAAAGTAGAATAATCGCAAAAGAAAAAATTTAACGCAGAAAACACGAAAAAACTACGTTAATTATGTTATGATATAGTAAAGATTGCATAACCAAGTTAAAAAAAAGCCAAAACAAAATAAATACCCGTCGAGCCTTTGTCCATTCGTGCGCTTCGACGAGCGCCTCGACGGCGCGTTCAGGCATTTTCGCGGTAAGAAAAAGTTCGGCGGCGGCAGAAAACTGGCGCAACCGCATAAGACGCACGCCAATTTCTTCAACGCGTTGATTACCCTCTTCTGGTAAAAATTTTACAATTAACTGGCCCGCCTGAAATAAAAAATAAAAACTAGAGTTCGGCGCAAAGCAAGACTCCGCCTCTAATTTCAGAGTAGAATTCAGCAGAACGGGCCAGATCTTTTGTTATGGCCAATATTTAACACTATTTTAGGTTCTCTATTAAACACTTTTACATTTCACAATAAACACTATTTTAGATTGAAGTAGCAAAAAAGACCTTGGTCTGCGCGAGAACGATAATTTGCGCGTCGTCAGCACTCTCCTCGTCTACCTTCAAATAGCAATCAACGGCACGCCGATATTCGCCCTGGCGCTCCCACTCGGCCGCTTGTTCGATGAAAAGCTGAGCGCCGTTCGCGCCGGCACGTAATTGCGCTATCTCGTATTCGCGTTGGACTTGAGGCAACGCATCGGGCGAGTATTTTGCCGCCACACGCAACGCGTCCGCCCACGCGCCCATCTGAAACCAATTAATATATTAAAAATTGCACGGTACAACCACAAAAAAATTTCTACCTCGCGGTAGTAGGCAAGAATGATGTCCGGACGCGAAGCGCGCAGCAGAAAACTCTCAGCCTCCGCGGCATGCTTTTCCTCGAGGGCGGCGCGAGCGCGTGCAATTAACACCTCGTTCAGAATTTCGGTGTCGGAATGCAGCGCGGCCAGCCGCTCGGCAGTCTCCCAATTCTGATTATGAATGTGCATTAAAATCGCCTCTCTGCCTGAACATTTTTAAACGTTGTCTTATGTCGCATATAAAATGTTCAAAAATGTATGCCTTTTCCAGCTTTCAAGTAGAACTCTTCGGCCTTGACAAGATCGCCTTCATCCTCCAAATGTTCAGCATACTTTTGTTGGACGTCAGCAAGTCTCATTTTAGCACCAAAATTGCACAATTCAAAGACGAATTCGAAATCGCTGCAATAAATAATTTATTACAAAAAAATCAACGAAAATAATCTTCCATCTCATCCAACGTAAAATTGTGCTTTTCCTTCGTAATTTTGTTATGTTTTAAAAATAAAATACTTTTAACCATAAATTAACTATATAAACATATAAAAGTCAATGCGACGCAAAAATCCCCTAAAAATTCGCATATGCGCACCCCTTGTTAGTGCCCATATCAATCGCGTCGTGCAAAAGGCCGTGCCGCGTCAGCAACTTTACCGCCGCATCGCCGCCGACACTTTTCGCCCACAAATAGGCGACTTGCTTGGTGGCGCGTCCGACCGCGCTACTAGCAGCCGCGTTTTCGCCGCCTCTTTCGAATTTGGCGACGCGAAAAGCGTCGGCGAATTGTTCCGCCTCTTTGTACATTTCAACAGCCGAGTTCCAATCGCCAGCCAACAAGTAATGTTCTTCGGCGCCTTTGAGGTCGCCTTTTTCCTCCAACTCTTCGGCAAGTCGTTTGTGCATGTCCTTTAATTTTATCACTTTTTAAACATGGAAAATAAATGGATTCAATACCATATATTTTGGTTGCGCTCGTTTAAATAAATTTAATGCAGATATGGTAATGAGAAATTTTTGCAATTCTACATTACTATTTTTTGATGTTTAAAAGAAAGGCAAAAGGGGCATACTTCCACTTTGTCCACATGATAACGCTCGACTAGCCGCATCATGTCGTCAAGGCGGTCGGCCTCTTTGTACATGGAGATGGCGCGATTCGGCTCACCAATCGACACGTACAAATTTTCCGCCTCCGCCAAACGGCCGGCGCGCTCCAACGTTTCCGCCTTTTGTGCGTATAGATCACGGCTCTCCGCGGCGCCAAAAAATTCAGCCGCCAGTTTGTACGCCTCCGCCCAAAGGGTTGCCTTATTGTACATTTCGATGGCTTCCGTTGGGCGATCTCCGTCTAGATAGAATTTTTCCGCTTGCTAAAAATATAAAAATATACTGCTAAATGCAAAAAAACATATTAAAAATATTCCCTATCATACCTAAAAAAACAAGGAAAGTTTCAACCATTTTTGCCTTTTTACAATAAAATATCTATTTTCGTTAGGTTTTTTCCACGATTTTTTCCATCCATCACTACATAATAATTATTAAGCTTATAAAACAAAATCGACTCACCGCGTACTCGCCCTCCGCCTCGAAATGCCGCGCAATTTCGGCGTAAAATTGGGAAACGGTATCGTGGTCGTTCTTGCCGCTTTGCCCGTCTCGAACAACTTCCAAAATCTCCACTGCTCTCGCCCACTCTTTAGCGTGAATAGCCGAATCGGCTGCTCGTACACTCTTTCCACTTTCTAAATAAGTACATATTTATTCGTAAAGAAAAATTAATTTAAATTAATTCCCCTCCATTTTTTCTATTTTTCCCCTATTAATCCCATATAAATTTCTATTTTCATATTTCAGAATTTTCATTGACTCGATAAAACCCACCCAAATAGTGACTAATCGCGGCGTCAAAATTTCCGTCCTCGTAAAGTGTGTCCGCCCACTCCTCCTCCAATCCAACCACCGCTTCGGGACGCGCGGATCGCGCCACGTGAATGGCTTTACCAAAGTTCTTTCCACGCCGAAAGCTTTCCATTGCGCGCTCAAATTGTTTGGTCGCCTCGAGAAGTTCGCCGGCCTTGTCGAACAGTTCGTGACGCGTCAGCGCATCCACAACATTTTCGACGACCGTCACGTCCAATAACAAATTACTGTTATCCAGCATCAGTCGAGCAGCCATGGACGGTCGATTTGAGTCGAGATAGAGACGCAATGCCGCGTTTACGTCGCCCTCGTTGACGCGTATCTGAAAAAACGCATTTTAAACAACGATACAAAAACATTAATTACCCCGATCAAAAAATTCAAACAATAAAGCGTTTTGCAATGTAATTAACCTAAGTCGTTCAAAAAGTAAACGTTTTTGTTAAACATTGAAATTTTATCTTTTAAAAACAAAAGATTATGCAAATAATCCGTAAAAGTCCGTTCATTTAGCGTACCAAAAATAACAATAAAACCAACCTCCGCCGCCTTTTCGTGTTGTCCGGTAGCGTTAAGCGTGCGATAATAACTTTCTTTTATGCCCTCCAAACCTATAAATCCGGTAGCTTTTGCCAATTCAATGGCCGCCTCCCAATTATTCAACTTTTTGTAGACGTCAATGGCTTCGGCCAAAGCGTTATTCTCCAAATAAATTCGCTCCGCCGTTTTGAAGTCCTTGTTGAGAAGCGCAATTCGCGCGCGAACTTCATAGTAGTTCGCGATAGCTGAGGCGCTCATGTAGTCGCCGCCTCCGCCGCCCCCATCTAGTAGTTCCGATTGATTGTTTTGCTGATGTGGATTATGATTGATTTGCTTCTGAAGCGCGAACTCTGCCCGTTCAATGGTTTCTTGAAGGAACCTTAAAGCATCAAACACATTTATGTATAAAATACTAATTTAAATTAATTGAATCTCTGCTGTAGCCATTCAAAAAAGCGTACCTAACTTTTGGAAAATCGCTGAGCGCGGCGAAACATCTTTGCGCTATTAACAACTCCCCATTTTGTAGCGCAACGTGTGCCAAACGCTGCCACATGGGCGCCAATTCGTAGATAATGCTGTCATTAGCGCTATTCGCATAGGAATTTGTGGAGTTTCGTTGCATTTGTTCGCATTTCTCCAAAAATATAAGCGCTCGACTTAAATCCAAATTGTTGAGCGCAGTGCCAAACTCGATCATTGCGCTGTCCAATTCGTACGCTACGCGAGCATTATTTTCCTAAATACGTCGGATGTGGAACTGTTACCAACCAAAGCTATTATTTTTTTAAATGCTCAAAAAAATCAAAGGGCAACCCCTAACAAAAAGTAAAAATTACCAAAATAAGGTTCAAATAAAAGCAAAAAAGTTGGGAAAGTTAAATTATAAAAGGTTTTTTGGGTTTTTTACGCGTTGGCTAATTCCCGCGCGCACCTAAAAGACAGCCTCCTCCAAACCGGTATCCCCAACTAACAAATGTAAATAAAACCCTACCAACACAATGACTTCAGTGTGATTTTCATCGCGTAAAACCATTTCGATATCGCCTTGAATGGGAAACCGCGTCGCGTTCTGCTCAACTCCACGCGACGACGCCGTTGCCGCGACGGATTTCGAGGCGGTCGCGGCAAAGTCGTCGGAGTTATACCAGACGCAAAGCGACTCACCGCTTTGCGCCACAATCACATCGCTCTGCGGCACCCATTGTACGTAGGAGCAATAGTTGAGTAAACAGCGCGTACTCTCCGTATCCACACAGTGCAAATAGAGCGATGAGCCGACGTCGCGAAACAGAAGCTTGCTAGCCGTCTCGTTTAACTTAAAGTAATGCAGTAGAATATTAATAACTTCAAAAATGAAGCCGAAATTCAACAAAAATTACAAAATTTTAATAAATAAAACCAAAGAGAGATAAAATGTAATTAAAATTAAAAATAATCAAAATCTTGTTTTATACATTTATTATTTTTTACATTCAAAAATTAAAAATTAATTCAATTAAAAAGCCATCAAACCTCTATCCAATCGATTGAATTTGTGTGGGCGATATGAACAATTTGAGCGCCATTCACCAGGTTAACGATGGCAATTGTGTGAACGTCCAATAAATACGCCACCCGACAAACACCCCCTTTTTGCGAAAAATTTCCGCCACCGCGCGGAAAACGCCGCTTTACGGTACGAGCACTCAAGTCGCCGACCGTCCTCGCGCTACGCGCGCTGACCGCGCCTTGGGTACCGTCACAGCCCGTAACGCGTACGCTGATGAGATGTGGATTAACGCGCTCCGTTCGGATCCAGCCGAGAATCTCGTCCTGACCGTACTCGACAAAACTGATCTCTCCCGCGTTCACAATCATGCAGACATTATCGTTTTCCAGATAAAATCGCTCGCTTCCATTCCAGTCCCAAGCAATTTCTGAACACTAAACCAAAAAATAAAAATAAAACTTCAAGAAGTCGAATTGTAAAAATAGATCTATGTACAAACAAAGACGTGTGCTTTTGGAATGCAATCAAAAATTTTACAATAAATTTTTGCGAACACAGGAAAGATCAGAAAATTTCAATTTTTACCTGTTTTACTTAAAAAAATCCCAAAAATTTTCTAAATGAGGAGCATGCCCTTTCTATTCTCCTTAATACAACACTGTTTAGAAACGTAGGTGAAATACACGGATCTCCTCCTATTTCGGATCATTTAACCGCTACCATTCTAACATAAAAAAAATTTTTTTCATCCTTTCCAAAGCAAATTGCATTTTGAAGACGATCCCTCCCGTTCGGGTTCAACGGGCGCCTGCATCACGTGCAACCAACAAGCCTTACACCCATCCCTGACCAAAAACATCCCCTGCACTACACAATTATCGTAGCCAATAATCGAAATTATAAGTTCAAATATCACGTATAAAACAGTAATCTTTAACGTACCAATTCGTTTTGAATGTCAGCGAGAATTAGCGTGTAGGGCGTGTGCGCGACTACAAAATTCCGCCGGCCGTCCCGACCGCCGAGAACGCGCAAGTCTGTGATCGCGTAATTCTTCGCCGAGCGAATCACACATTTCGGCTGTGCACCCAAGTTCCCGTTCAAATTTTGGCTGTTAATTGACAAGATTTCCCTCGCCGAAAGTTTTCCGCTGAGCGTGCCGTCACCAGCAGAGTTGGCCTTCGTGTCGGTGACGACAATTTGAGATGGAGAAATGTAAGTAGTCTCGAAACGATTCTTCAATAGTGTTCGCTTCATGCAGCAATCAATGTGAATAACGCCACCTACGCTGCTTCCCTAAATTTAAGTAGTAATTATTTAATTACAATTCAATAGTATTAGGTTGTTGCAAAAGAAATGCAGGTTTTGTAATTTTTACTTTATATGAGTCCAAAAAATAAAATGAATATGTCAAATTGTAGCTCTCCCCAAATCTCAGTTGACGTATTTCAGCATTTTTGCTGAAAAATTTATTTTGGTTACCGTATGCCTTGACCGCCAATTTAAATTTTCAAAAAATGGGAAGATGATTTTTTATGAATATTCTTTTTAAGCAAACTTATATAGCTCAAACAGTTATGCAAAATGCCGAAAATTGGGGATTGATTCGATAATTTTTGGCAGAGTTATGAATTTTTGAAATTTGGCTAAAAATGGCCAAAAGACGAATTTTAGCCAAATTTCAAAAATTCATAACTCTGCCCAAAATTATTTTTTAAAAATTAAAAAATTAAATTCTTTTTATTTCAAAAAATCTTTAAACTTTTAAAAACATTAAAAAATTCCAATATTATTAACAAAGAAACTCACAGCCACAACGGTAGTTCCATCGGGTTTCCACGCCAGCGCGGTCACCGTGTAAAAATTGCGCAAATTAAGTGTACCGTCCTCGCTCCACGCACCCCGCCGTTGATTCCAACACATTAGACGAAAGCTGGAATTATTAAGCAATTATTGATGGGAAATATTCGAATTAAATTTTAGTTCACAAATAATTAGCAACAAAACCGGAAAAAAATCACACATTGAAAAAATCACATCACGTATTAAAGAAGAACCCAAATAAATTAAACAAGAAACAAATATTTAATAAAAAAATTAAAAAAAACCAAAAAAATTTAAAAAATGCTGAACCGGTTGAAACTGCCAAAAATGACGTTGTGGCCAGTGGGGTCGGCGACGGCTACATAAAACTCCTTCTCGTCGTCCTGCTCACCCGCGTAGTCAAAGTCCTGCAAAATTCGACCATGTTCCGCGCTGTAGGAAATAATCCGGCGATCAGCGCCAGCCGCCAGAATCCCAAAATTCGACAAGGCCAGACAATAGGGCGCCGTGGAGTGGACGCAAATCTTCGTCTAAAACAATATTTAATACGTATGCCTTTGAATGTTTAATCCGGAAAAGAACCGGAAATGTAAAGTACTACTTGATTTTTTTCATAAAATATTACCCAAAATACATGTATTACTTGCTAAATAATCACAAAAATATTTTTAAAAATCCACGCAAAATTTTCGCGAAAAATTACTTGACTTCTGCTTTCCAATGAATAAATAATTATTGAGCCGTTCACATGTCCCGAAATAAATGAACGGCGATTCGGACTAAAAAGAATAAAATTCACACAGCTTCGACCTCCTCCTCCAATTTAAAAATTCTAATTTAATTTAAATTTACTGCTGCGCCAACGAGACGACCATGGAGTCGATTTTGTAGAGGGTAGCGCATTTATTCGAATTTGTAGAGCCGGCTCGAACCTTTCCGTCAACAATTCCGATAATCAGACGACTCTCTTCCGGCCAAATTAAAGCAGAGACAGACGAGCTCTGAGGAAATTTATTGCAAATCACTTTCTTTTCGTCCCTATCAAAACAAATGTTAAAATATTATAAAATTAATATTATAATCATGGTATATTTTGTTCATTTTTGAGATTTTTTGAAAGGTCCAGCGTAAATTTTTGTAATTCAGTGCAAATTTTTCCGCAAAATTTTAAAAAATCCCTCAAGAAATGCATAAATTGTTTTTATCTCAGTTTTATATCTCATTAACCCATTTAAATTTGCCAAAACATGACAATGACCAACCAGGACTCCCCCAATCGATACACGTAGACAATATTGTCCGTTTGTCCGACAGCTAATTTTGTTGAATCCGGTGAGAACACCACACATTTCACGGCATAACTCTTCTTTCCATACTAAAGTTCCACCCACATCAAATTACAAATGTTTTCATTTAATTGATATTATTAAATATTGTTATTTAATTAAAAAATTTGTATACCTTTGCGTCAACGGGCTTTGTCGAAAACTTATCTCTTCGTTGGAGTTTGTCGTCGAATAAAATTACGTGCTGATCGCTAGCGGCCACCGCCAATTTTCTACCGTTCGACGAGAAAGTCAGAGCTGGTATTGCGTTAATGAGGTCATTCTGAAAGGAAAGAATGACGGAAATACTAAATCTACATGGATGCATAAATTTTTTCTTTTAAAACACTTTTTACTTTACTAAATTTTACTTTTAATAGTTTAATTTGACAGTAAAATTAGTTTGAAAGTTTAATTAATCGAAAAATTACATTTGGCTCAATTAAGCATCCCAAATACTTCAGTTTCATGTTAAGAAGTCATTAAATAGTAAATAGTATTCGATCAAATTTCAGAATACAATAATTTACTATTCCTCTTGCCAGGACGAAAGGTGGTTCATGAACGGAAATAAGGTTCGAAAGGAATTTCACATTTCGTTCAAAAATTCTTTTTGTTGCCCTTGACTACAACAAAAATAATAATAAAAAATAATTGAAAATCTGTTTTTGTTGGCTGTAAATTTCCATTTTGTGTATGAAATTTTAAAAAGTATAAATATGAATCAACTAATAAAAATTTGTTTATTTTATTTCTGAAATAAAAAATATGAAAAACAGTATATGTATGTTTGAAAAAAGCACAACCAATGTATCAATTTTTTATAATTATTGAATTGTAGAAGGTTAATACTGCTATTGAAAACATCAAAACTTTACAGTATACTTAAAAGTATAAATACAGTTAACCGTTTAAAATGGCTAGCAATTAACTTCGGCTTTTCCACATAATTTTACATACAACCTTAAATAATATCTATGGAATAAACTTGAAGATAAAATTCGCCACAACCAAAAAATCCCAGATGTTTCGTTAGGAAAATAATATTGTACATTAGGTAGATTAAAAAGTTTGCAGACGACAATTTCATTTAATTTTTAATCCAACAGTTTTGGATCTGTTTTAGCCACTTTTAAATCTACATAATAATCGAAAAAAAAGTTAAATTTCGTATGATTATAGAATGAGTCAAAAAAATTCATATCCTGGCTCAAAGTGCAGCTAAAAATCCAAATTGTGGCGTCATTTGTTTTCAACCGTAGTTCGATTCGATTGATATAAAGCCAAACCACTGCGCGGATTCACAGTAAACAATTCAAAAATAAAGCTGCACTGGATTAAAATATGTGGTGGATTTTTTTGATTGAATGAATATTGTACCAAGATATTTAAAAAATGGACAAGAAGTAAACACATTAAAAAGTAAATAATTAATTAGCAGAGGATAATAAAAAAGATATTATGTCAAACGAGTAACCTAAAAAATTTAGCCGCCCCACCAGGACGATTGCTGTAAGAGCGGGATAAATGGTGATCTATGTTCTGTGGCATAGTGATACGGTGGTCCGTGTAGCTCAACTATTAGAGCAATAGCCTGGTATGTGATGGTTCTTCAGGTTCGATTCGCACCACGATCAATTGCCATTTTTCCAAACAAACAAAAAATTATTCCTTCTTTAATTTTTAAATTAGGACTTCCATTTAAAGAAGGAAATGGCGGTAATATGGCCCCGCTCAGAACAAATACGCTTATATAATTAATTATGTATATCGCGAATATATAATATCATCAAAAAAGATAATAAAAAATAGCGGCCAGCAAGCAGCAAAACACCGGTTTACATTCGGACATTTTGAGATACATTCAGAGATCCCAATAAGTTAAAAAATGCAATTAAATTAAACTTATCGAATTAGAAAAAAGTAATAATTCTGCAATATTTGGCATTAATAAAAGAAGACAAATATCATAAAATAAAAAAATAAAAAGCTCCGACCATTTACCATATATTTTGGTGACCATAATCGCGTGTAAATTTTCGTCCCTGCGGTGTGTTCGGCCCGGCACGCTCTTTCGCTGGCAGTTGGTCGCTGCTAGTGTGAAGTAAGTCGCCCACCGAATCACGCTGACATGCACGCTTTAAGTGAAATAGGTTAATATTTATAAAACATTCCAACATTTGATAAATACAAATCTTAAAATTTGAAGGCGCCCTCGCAGCCACATACAATGAAAACAAAATTGAAAAAATATAGTGGGAATTTTTATTTTTCCGACTTAGTGTAAGCTCAAATACTCTCGACACGATCTTAAATTGGCGTTTTGTATACATAAAATACAACAATTCAAACTGAATTTGAATTCTTCTTTTGAATTTCCTTTGAATTTGCTTCTGATTTTTCTGTATATCATCAATCGTACCATTTATTTATTTCTAGAATTTGTTCGATGAAATGGCACATTTCTCTTTATTTTTTTGAATTACGTTTAAAATTGCGCGTAAATATGTAAATAAAGTAAATCGTCGTGAAAATAGTTGACAGGCAATTTGGGCTTAACAGTTGGAAAAATAAAAGTTCCCACTATAAAAAATAAATTTGGCGGTTGTTTAGACAATTCTTAAAAAAATATTTCAAAGAAAATAATCTTACCGGCGAAGTAATATTTGAAGAGGGACGACCATCATATGAACTTTTGGCATGACGTCTGGCGCTGAGACTACTTCCGTTCTCAACGCCATTCGCGTTGTCCGCTTTAGTTTCGCCGTTGAGCCCGTCGAAGAAGCCGGGGAACACGACCATATTGGTCGGCTGCCAAATCGGCGCCTCTAAGCCAAAATGTTTGCGAAGAAAGTTGAGCATCGCCTCGGAAGGCTTATCAAAGGCGCACTTTGAAGCCACTTTATCGATTTGTTCGTGCTGCAAATGTTTCAATCTCAATTGTTTCCGCCAAGAAAAATCTTCAATAAATTTCAAAAATTATACGATTTCGTGCAATGCTTTCAAAAAAATTTTAAAAAGTACATATGCATACCTCCAGCATATTGTTGAACAGCAGAAGAGCATAGCCTTGACGTTGGTAGTCGGGATGAATGAAAAAATCGAGCACGCACAATGGTGAAGTGATGAATTGCCGACCCGTAGCGTCACTCAAATACAATTTGCGCACCGACGTCTTCAAATAGCCCATCACCACCGAAGTCGCGGAACTGCGCTCGTTCGGCTTCCACAGCAGATAAATAGCCTGATCCTCCTCGCTCTCCGCCAACTTGTCGAATGAAGTCACCGGGCGACGTAGGTTATGTATCTAATACAAAAACTTACAAACACGTAAAAATGATTCCCAATATAAATCTCATTTATAAATTAAAAAAAAATTTTCACACTGACGTATCCAAGATTTCGGATGGGGCTGGCAACCAAAAATTTTAAATTCAATTTCTGCGAACGGAGCAAGACCAAAAAATTTCCATTTTTATCCCCCTTAATAAATATTCTTATTGAAATTTTTCTAGAAAATAAACATTTTGGGGGTAGGGGTGGAGCCAGACACAAAAAATTCAATTTTTGACTCCAATTTACTTGAAAAATTCAATTTTAAAATTCAAAAAATTTCTTTGTGGAGGCATGCCCCCTTACGCCCTCAATACGCCAGCGATTTTTCAGTATGAAGGAAGTAGAAAAAATAAAAATAGTAATAAAACCCAACCTTAGCCGAAAGACGGCCCATTTCATCAATGGCTTTTTGCACACCAGGATTTTTTCTCGAGTTCATCCATTTTACTGTTTCTCGATCGACACGACTCACCGGCTGAGATTTCAACGTCTGACTTAAATCATACGGTAGGTCCATAATGCTCTTCGAATATTCCTGTATATTAATTATTATTAATTAAGAATTCTCATATTTGAGCTTAAAAATGCAATACAGTATCAATGAATTACAGTATTAACACATGCACGGTTTTATATCTCACATTTTCCAATTTTTGCTGTTGCAAAATATTTCGTAACATTCATATTTCGAAAGATTAAACGTTTACAACGCAATTCCTCCAAAATCTCAAGATATAACAGATGTAAATTTAAGCTATTCTTGTCACAAAATCCAATAATAAACGTAATATAAATTATTTTAATAGAAGCTCAATAAAACCACAACATTTGTGCGTGTAATAATTATACTAGTAGTGCCCCAAAAGATAACTGAAAATACCACCAAAAATATCCATTGAAAACGTGAAGTTAAAAATTGGATGCTATAGGAGAAGGGGAAGAAAAGAGAATGTTGAAAGTGAAAAATAACACTCGCCAAAAGCCGATGATGTTGTAGGCGAGCGAGCGTGAGGTTGACAACGGAATTTCTCTCCTATATCTCGCTCATACTTTCCCCGCTCCACATGAGGGCACTACTACTTTTGGCTTCCCCTTTTTTCTTGCTAGTAAGTTACTAACAAAAACTCTCCGTGCTCTAACCACTAAAACTGCATTCTTCTATTCGAAAATGCACTCCTTCGTGCAAAATTCAGGGCTATAACTTAAAATCGCTCGAGTTTAATTGCGAAATCGTTTTCATTTAATTTTTAAACGAAAAGTTTGCATTGTGTGTAAATAAATTTACAAAATATAAATGAATTTAAAAAAATCTTTTTTTCATAAAACATAAGCTTCAATAATTCTTTATCGACATTTTTAAAACAAAAACGACAAAACAAAAATGTATAAAAGATATTCACAATAAAACCTTTAAAAAATTACAACCAAACATTCCGATATCTCAAAATTTTAAATTTAAAAACCATGTACCTGTAATCTTCAAAAATACAAATAACTATGTTAAAGCATTCAATCGACAATGTAAAACGGAATATTAAAAATATATCAAAATCAAAAAAAAGTGATAATTCAAAAAAGTGATAATTCTCTCAAGGTTACAAAAACAAACGTATGAATGAATTAATTGCGATCGTCCATCAAATTACATGCCATTACCTCCAAAAATTCCGGGACAGGTTGCTGCAACGATCTCAAATGCTGAAAATGTTACGTATTTGTTTATTAACCTATACATAAAATAAACAATCAGTGAATTCGGAAAATCAAAAAGAAAAATAATATGTGAATCTATGTATTGTCGCCGGAATTACTGCATTAGAAAAAGCAATATTTACTTAAAATAAACTTCATTAAAAAAACTATGTCCCAATTCCCTTTCAAAAACCTATAAAAATTATTGTATTTTGTTTGTAAACGCTGTAAAAGACCTACAAAAGCCAACTGTTGTGCCAGCTTTCGGTCTTCCACATTTTGCGGATCGACGAACGACATCGCCCGGCCAATGTTTCCCGCTCGACCGGTACGACCAATGCGATGAACGTAGTCCTCGAAATCCTTCGGCAACTCGAAGTTGATGATACGATCAATGCCGACAATGTTCAAGCCACGCGCCGTAACGTTCGTGGAAACCAGCACGTCGCAATCCCCGCGTTCGAACGCGTCCTTCGCCTCCTGACGTTGCTGCTGAGTTCGATCACTAAAAAATTAAAATTTTGTTTAAAAAATATTCAAAGCGGGACTCCCTAAAACGCGGGCTTTTGACGTGGAAGTGATATTTGTACAGAGGCGTAGCCAGAAAAGTTTTCGAAGGGAGCCAAACCCAAATTTTCTTTCCATTACTTTTTTTCTATTAATTTTTTCATTGGGGGGGCATGGCCCCACCTGCCCCTTGGCGATAAATAATTACTTCTTTCCGTTGATTTACTTTTTGCCTTTGTAAATAAACTATTTTTCATATATTTGTTTTTGCTATCACATTGTTATCTTAATTGCTTTTATAGCTAAGTTAAAGTACTTATACAAAACCTGTAGTACCTGTTTGCCTAATAAATAAATATGTAATTATTAAATAAAATCACCAACCCATTTGTGCTATAAGCTCGAATTTTCTTAAACGAAAGCTTAAGTGCAAGCCAGTTTGTTCTTCGGCGAGTATTGCAAAATATTAAGCACTTCCCAACTCGAATCCATTCTAAAAAGTTTGGTAGGTTAAAATAAAATAAAATTCTTAAACATTATACCTAAGCCATCCTCATCAGTAGTGGTGCCATTATAAGAAGAGTATAACAACTTGCACAGTGCCTCGAATTTCTCCGTATCAGAAGCCTAAAAAATTCAGATTTTCACTGTTTAAAAACTATTGCTAGTCCTTGAAACTAAGTATGTATATTCCATTCCTCAAATTTCGCGAAAATAAACCTGTATAAACTCCTGCTTAATGTTCGCTTTCTCGCTAATGACAGATGCACGAAAAAAGTTTGGCTTCAGCATGCGGGATGCCAACTCTTGTATAAATGTGTCGAATGTGGCGCTGAACATCAGCGTGCGATAAGAGGAATTACACTAAAAATAATTGTAGAAAATTTAAATATATTATTATCGTAACTTAAATAAATTATTGCATGCTCAACAATACATACATACATATAATATTTTAAATATATATTAAAAAATTAAAATTAATTAACGAATTGGTGCGGAGTAAAATTTTGAATTTTGTTTGGGATGAATTTTGCAATTCCTTTCTTTCCAATTTTTTTACCTTGGTCCCTCTTTGGTCACTTTTTCGCTTCCTTTAATTTTGCGGGCGACATACGTGAGGCGTTATGGGGGAGGGGATGACCCCATTGCTCTGGTATGATATTATTCCGTAACTTATACATATTTTTATACATGCTCAACAATACATACACATAATCTGTAATATGTACTTTAAGTATATACATATTTAAAAAACCTTGTCGAGTGCTGCCTTAAATTCTGTGATATCCTTGATGAATTGATCCTGGAGTAGTTTGTCCGCCTCATCCAGTATGAAAAACATCAAGTTTTCCAAATTAAGCTAGACATCAAAAAGTGAAAATTAATTTTCAAAATTTTTATATAAATAGAACAAACATAATTTTCTCGCAAAAACTGAATCGTTCGTCCCGGCGTGCTCACCAAAATATCGCAACCTGCTTTAAGCTGTCTGATGGCGTCAATAACGCTCGTCTCGCCGTAGGACGTTATGACATCAATTGGCATCTCTAAATATAAATAAATACGATATTATTAATCACTTCTTATACGTGTAAAGTAGCAAAGAATACAACCGAAATTTTTTAATCTAAAAATGTTTTTAAGTATACCCCTTGCAAATGTCTTCATCGCGTCGCCGAGTTGTTGGGAAAGTTCGCGCGTCGGCGAGATCACGAGCGCGTATGGACCGCGACCGGTACCGGACGACAACAAACCGGCGCTTTTTCTCTTGTATATCGTCTGAATGACGGGTAGCGTAAAAGAGCCGGTTTTTCCGCTACCCGTCGCAGCGCTAGCCATCACATCATACCCTAAAAAAAATATGCATACAAAAAAATTAAGCCCAACTAATCATAAGATCGGATACTAACAAATGCCCTTGGCTACAATTATAGTCAAAACAAATATAAAAAGCGATTATACCTTTAGTTAAAAATATTGAAAATACTACATAGATGAAAATACAGAAAATACTTTTCTGGGTCTTTCCTTGAAAGTTTCCTTTAAAGTATTTCTCATTCACAGCATTTCCACTTAATCTACTCCTGTTGTTAGCCACTCTATTTACAAAAGAAAAATCTGTTTTAACATTTTCTTTTTTTTTCTCCAACTTGAAATTTGTGCCATTCGTTAAGTTACCGAAGTAAAAAACGTGTGGAGTAAAAATTCCATACCATCTTTGACGAGAATAAGTGGAATGACACATTTTTGAACGAGAGTGGGGCGCTCTTGTTTCTTGATGCGAAGATTCTCATAAATGCGCTCGTCAAATGCGCAATCCTGGAAGGATCTATAACGTAATTTACAAATGTAATAAACAATTGAATGTTTGAAATAAATAAACGCAAAAAGAGTCGTTGAGAGCAGAATCTTACGAAAGAATCGGAGCGCTGCCATCACCGCCGCTAACGTGAATCAAGTCCTCCCTCTCTACAATTTCGTCAAACTCCGGCCCAACCTGAATGTCCGAACTGATAATCTCCTCATACGTACGCTGCGGTTGGTTGAATTTTCCGAGTTGAACTATGTACACATTACGTATATTATAAAAATTTAACAAAAATAATTGAAAATTCCACAAATAAAAAAACATTTATACATAATAATATACATTTATAAATAATAAAATATATTCATAAAGGAAAAAAACTTACGTCCACATCTTTTCAGCACATGCTTACGGTAGTTGTCGACGCGCTCCTCGGGCGCTGCCGCCGGCGTGTCTTCCGTCGCGCACGCCTTTTTAATGGCTGCAAAGCCGAATTTTGCCTCTCCATTTGACCTGGATTCAGCCATTTATAAGCAGGCCACTTAAACAAAAAAGTTATTAAAAAAATTAATAATCAATTATTTAAATATTATTTAATTCCAAATCAATTATTAAAATATTCAAAGTCGTCGAGAACTAATCAAATAAAAATTCCACCTTTTGGTATAATTAAAATCTGCGTTTATGAGAAAAAGATGTAACAACAAAAAAAATCGTCCTATAACAATACTATAAACAAATAACGATCAAAAAATCAGTCTATGGATTGTGTAGACTGTTAATTTCCTCGGCAACTTTCCACTGATCCATGCCCGTTACGAGAATGTCGTTTGCGTTTAGTTGAGAGAGGTTGGCTATCTGAATATTATTATTTTCTTATCTGAAGTCAATCGGTTTACAAAAAATATTTTCTAATTGTTTTACAAAGGTGTTTTCAAAAAATAAAAAAACAATAAAAATTAAAAAAAATCCAAATTTTAATTCTTTTTAATCAAACAATTTCAAATAAAAATGTATTTAATTTAAAAAAACTAACCGTCGCTCTAATATATCTGACAACATTCGCCACGTGGTCGGCCTCAAATTTCTCCTCCATGTACAAATTGCGCCAAATTGCCGCCGCCAACATTGTGTCGTCGCTTAAAATACCCTACAAAAACAAACAAAAAATTTAAAATTGCAGAGAAAGTTAAAAGAAATTTTTAAATGATTAAAAAATTTTAATCCGAAAAAATAGTGAACAACTAGAAAATGTGTACCTCATCGTATTCGAGAAACGATTGAATGTAGAGCCCGTGAACCTGTTTAAGTTCTTCCGTTGAATGTGGTTTGCCTTTACTAAATTCCTGAAAAACAACGTTCATTACACTTCCCTCAATAAAAATTGTAAAAAAATTTTTTTAATGTAAATATATAAATTAAAATGTTAATATACCCCCACCCGACTAAAAATGGTTTAATTTCGACATTTTTTCACTAATTTTAAATTCTAAGCAGCAACAAATATTTTTTCATAAAAAAATTGTACTTCATATTTTCATTTCGGAAGGGGGCGTGACCCCAACGGACCCCACCCTACGGCCCACCTGCCTTCCCCCCCTCCCCATCCGATTACGTCTTAGGTAAGACCAAGTTACCTTTTCCAAAAAAAGAAAAACAATTTCCAAAAATCCAGTTTGGCTATGCCCCTGGAAAAATGGTTTAATTTCGACATTTTTTCACTAATTTTAAATTTTAAGCAACAAATATTTTAAATAAAAAAATCATTAAAATTAAGAAAACCCACATCCATAATCTTAATGCGTTTGTCGACGTCCGCCCAAAGCGTTGTTAGAATACTATGTTGAAAGCGTTGATAACTCGGCGCGTCCAGCGAAATATGAAGTCGAAAAAGCAACATCCTGAACAGAATTACGACACAAATTTTTTCGATATTAAAAAATATGTAATAGCAAAACGAGAGAGAGAGAGAGAGAAAACTAACCAAACATGCAGTAACGTCATCTTAAACCAAGACGAAAATTGGTCGGGAATGCCGAACTCTAAAAAATCGACCAAATTTTTGTGTGTGAAAAATACGGTTATAACAAAACTTCTATTATTACTGTGACTTAGAAAAAAAAGTTACAGTGATTTCTCTGATCGATTGAAATTTCAAAAATATTTTCAAATTTGCACAAACTAACCTAAAATTCAATTTGATATTCAATTTTTTAATTTTTTAAAAAGCTTCAAAACGGCACCAAAATTGATTATTTGCAGAGCAATTGGATTTGCGCCAGGTTTTCACTAGCAAAGAATAAAAAATTTAATTAGTAAAAAAAATTAAATTATACCTTTACATAACGACGTAAAATGCACATTATCAGCGCAACTGTAGTAGAGTTGAGCAGCTGATTTGTCAAGCAACTAAATTTTTTTATAATTTTAGATATATTTAAATGAATTTTCCATTTCAAATTTAATTTTTGTAGAAAATATAACTACAGATTTTTTAATTCATTTAATCCTATTTTTAAATAATCGAATGAAATTTTGAATGTGAATTTTGGATGGCGAACTGGGGGGTAACCAAAAATTTTACATTAAATTTATTTTTCAAATAGAGCCAAAATCTAATTTTTTACCTCTAATTTACTTAAAATATCACAAAAAATTCATTGAAGAGGGGGGGGGGAGCGCAATACGCCACTGCTTGTAGGGTTTAAAAATTATTAAAAATTCAATTTAAAAATTAATCGACACAACAATACATAAAAAAGTAAAATCGATAATCATAAATATTTTCAGCGTACAATTTTCAGCTCGGGATGAAGATCATCTCCCGCCTTGAAGAATCTCGCTTTTACTGCCGTAACGAGGCGAAATATGACAAGCGGCATTCTCGTAGATTTGTTCAACGTTAGCTGCTCCTGAATAAAGTCCTCATAGGACTGCTTTTGAGGAGACTAAACTCAAACCATATATGTATAGTATGAGGGAAAAGAACAAGATTTTTGTTGGGAATTGTTTTCCTAAACAAAAATTGAAAATATGGCGATTCTTTTTTTGCCGAATTTAAACCTTTTTTTGACAGTAATAAAAAAATATTTTTTAATTACGACAAAAAAAATGCTAAGAAATCAAAACCCACATCACCCTCTCACGTGCATATAAAATTGCAATTAACCAAAATAAAATATTTTACCTTGGGAATTTCAAAAGATTTGGAAATTGGTGCGGCATAAAACTGGCGTTGTACGATGGGTATCCTCAACGCGCACGATTTGCGCAAAAGACCCGTACTTCTTCGCAAAACCACCGACGCAGCCGTAGCGCTGCGCAAGGCACATAACAAAGGGAAAATTGCTGACGAACAAGAAGCAATCAGCATACTTCAAAATTTGTACAAATACCTTTAAGTCAATAAAACATTATAGAAATTTAGTAAAAATTCTAATAAATTTGAGATTTTTACTTTGCAATTTTTTTTTGGTATTCTTCAGATTTTTACTTAACAAAAAAATTGAAAAATTATTTGATGAAATTTACTTTTCAGTTATATTCCAAAAAATGTTTTGAAAATTTCTAAATTCATAAAAAATTCTATTCATTATTTTTTTCAAATTTATAAAAACTGTTTCTATATCAAAAGTAAAAAGTTGGCAAATAAATCACCAAGAATTGCACATTGTTTTCTTAAATTTAAAAATTTATTCATTAAATTCACCAGGCAAAAATACATACAAATTCACTGATAAAAACAATTAATTTCATATCTATAACATTTAAACGTATAAAATATGTAGTCATTTATGGATCCACATTTAACCATTATTACTATAGATAATAGACATTTATAAAGAAATTCTTATGCGTTTTAATTAGAAATGCAAATAAAATCTCCATTAAATCACAACAAATTATTAATAACTAAACTAAGACTCAGATTTACTTATATTAAGTGAAAATTACATGTATTTTCTCAAGGTCAAGTAGAAAACTAAAATGGCGAAAAGAACTCCGGCAAGCACGTCGGTGGGAAAGTGCCAAAAGTCGGTGATTCGACTCAGGCAGCAATACACGCTAAATGCGGAGAAAAGCACGATCGTCGCGAGACGAAACAACCGCATGTGCGCCGTCGGCGCATGTCGATGTAACTGGTTGAGAAAAAAGACGAGGAAAACGAGCACAAAGGCGGCCGCCGCCGAGTGTCCCGACGGGAAGCTCATTCTGAAAAAATAAATTCATTTTTTGAAATTCAAATCAAAAATTGATTTATATTTGTAAATTAATTCTATATAATCCGGAAAATTGATTTGAAAATTTTTAATACATAAAAATGTATAACAGCAATCGAAAAGTAAAAAAATAAAAAATAAAAGTCTACACGTTATAAAATATATATTTAACGAGTTTAAAAAATGTACCGTGCATTTCTAGCCTTCTTCCACTCGGCCGTACACGTAGAATGCGGGACAAACGCGAGCGGATCCGCCTCGCAAACGGACAAATTCGATGGCTTGCACATAGCCACAAAGTTGGGCCGCAGGCGGCCCACGCAACATTTCACGATGTCCAACGAGAGCGTCAGAACGAAGAAGCCCACCACATAGTCCAAATATACAAAAGTGGTCATTTGCATAATCTCGTTGAGATGATCGTGAACAAAAGTGTCAAATCGCAGTGAATGCTGCTCCTCGTTTGTTGAGGATGAGCGGTGGTCTTGCGACGATTTCCTCCACGAAAATATCGACAGCGCATTTGCGATAAATATTAGCGGAAGCGGTAGGCCGAGCGTGATCGCCAATAACGCCGTTGTCGGTACCGTATTCGGGTAGAGCTCGTTGCGAAGCGACGCGTCATTACAGTAAAAGCCGCGTTCATACGGTACGATCAGACACCACGAAATAAAATAGTAGGAAGATACGGTCAGTCCAAAACACACCGCAATATCGAAGATCATAAAAATAAGTGTTCGCAGAAGTTGAAATAGGTGATGAACTGCCCATGTCGAAGGCGACTCGTCTGAAGTGTTCAGCTTTGTTGACGAAAACCTACCCGTTAGCGTGAGTTTGTGCCATTTCAATTTCTATAAATAAAAAATCGCGTTGTTAACACAAAAATCATTTAAAAATTGCACACATATAATTTTCGTAAAACTTATACAAAACACCTAAATATAAAAATATATAACCCACCAAGTCCGATCGGTGAAGTGGAGCGGGCATCGCAAAGATCCACGCAGCTAAAAATATTCGTACTTTCTTTTTTTTTTAATTCAGATTAATTTTGCAAAAATGCCAGAAAATATAAATTTAAAAACTAAACGAAGACAACTCCATAAAACCTTTAATATTTTTTTAGAAAAAGTTTAGAAAAGAACAAGAAATTTAATAAAAACGGAAAAACAAGTATATTTTGTTTTGTGAGCTTTCAACATCCACTTCATCGTTAAGACGCTAGAGAACAATTTATGTATTTCTGATTATCGCTCAATTAATAATATCACCAAATACGTATTATCAGGAAACAATTATACGTAGTATCAAGCAACAATCAATACCATTTCAGCGAATGTGTACTGATGTTGGTCGACTTCCCGGTATGGGCGGTCGCGTCGTCAGAATGCTCGCCGGTATAACGTCGGAAATGGACTTTACGCGATTTGGCGAAATCTTATTCATTACGAGCACAACAAAGCGATCTCTGATGGATTTATTTACACCGAGATAAATCATCGCCGGGCTGCCTAAAACCGAATTAATAGACAAAATAATGAGCCAGTTTCTGTCAATTCACATAAAAAATATGCATAAAAATGTACCTTGATAAACAATATATGTCATAAATACCAAGACCGCAAAATTGTTTAAATATTTAGCATATATAAAGCCAAGTGAAGTAATTAGTACCAGAAAACAAGTTACCATAACCTGTAGCGATGTCTAAAAAACCATTTAAATCAAAACCATAAACACACACCCAACCATGTGTAATAAATAACCAAGGGCCAGAGGTACCCTCCACAAAGAAATTTTTTAATGTCTTCTTTTCTAAGTTCGAATTTTTTAAAGACTTTTCAATGCTAAAATAAAGAACTTGTCGACGGCATTCCAAAAACACAATTAACTTTCATCCAGTGCTGGGACTTGAATCCGTTTTGAATCCGATTGAATCCGGATTCAAACAGCGGATTCAAAAGTTTGAGGCT
>SAUE01000266.1:4350-23849 GCA_009724625.1 Deladenus siricidicola | reverse complement strand
GCAGATAGATGAATCGAAGTTTGGTAAAAGAAAATCGCACAAAGGACGTCAAATCGAAGGGCACTGGGTGCTGGGCATGATTGAGGAAGAAGACTTTCGCGTAGTTGTGTGTCCGTTTAACGTGCGCGATGCAGCAACGCTCATTCCAATCATTGAGGAGCACGTTGCTCCAGGCACCGAAATTCGCACCGATATGTGGAAAGCGTACTGTTCTTTAAAGGACAATGGTTTTATACATAAGGTGGTTAACCATAGTCATCCGGAAAATCCATTTGTTGCGCCGGACGGCGTGCACACGCAGCGGATTGAAGCCAGCTGGCGACCGGCTAAAGACTGGTTCCGCTCTCGAAACGTGCCGAATGATAAATTTATGGATGTATTGGTGGAATATCAGTGGCGACGTGAATGCCGCAAAAATTCTACAGACAAATTTGTTAATTTAATTGAGGCAATTAAGTTTGCATATCCATTGTAAAAGTAGTAAATAGATTATAGGATAAGAATATTTATTAGTGGAACATTGTACCTACGCTTCAACCTCATAATTTTTTATAAATTCAATTTAAGATAACTCAGTGCACATAAATTTCCTAAAGTTGAGAATAGTGTCATTCGACCCAGTTTTTGATGCTCTTTCGATTGGTATATAAAAAGTTGCAAAAAGTCGCGGGCCCTAATCTGCAGTTGAGCCGTCTTCTTCCTCGTCCGATGTGTTGGGCGCCCGATCGGCCGGCGACTCATCCGCACCGCTGCTAGCCGCCGCGTCATCCTCGTCGACGGATGCCGATGCAGCCACGGCGGGCTCGCCATCGGAGTCGATAATCACTTTTCTGGCGGATGCCGCCCCCTCGTCCGAGTCAGACGACGAAGAAGATGAGAGAAACGCTTTGCTCTTGACTACAATGTAAAAATATTCACTATAATTATTTCTATCATAAATTTCTTTCTTATATTGTAATAATTTGTTTGAAAAACGTTTCCTTTTAAGTGTAATAAACTAAAAATTTTAAGTTAATACGCTCAGAAATATTTTAAATTAATAAGCTCAGAAATATAAAAATGAAAAATACCTCAATAAAAGGACTTTTTTGAAGGTAAAAGTAAAATAATCCTTTAATTTAAAATTCAATTCCCTTTCCTTATGAAAATTGATGAACTGGTTGATTCAAAAAATATACTTTTTCCTCGCATTCGTGCTGGAGTTTCGTCAATCTCCTTAACGGTAGGTTTCTTGCGACGCGGCGGTTGAGAGGGGCCAGCCTCGTCACTTGATCCACCACCGCCACTACGATCGTGTCGATCACGTTTCCGACGCGCCTTCTTGTCCTATAAATTGGTGAATAAATGAAAGCGCATGAATTATACTGGAATACTTAGAATAAATAGCGTTCCAAAAAAATATTCAAAATAGAAAAATAACGAATTTCCGAATGTAAAATTATATATTATATTTTGTAGGGTAAAAATGATCACGCAACTTTCTTTCCTTTTTCCATTCGATATTAACTTTGATAATCTTAAGCAATATTTGTTAAAAATTTACCCGTTTTCGCTGCTCGCCACCCTCATATTCACCCAGATCGGAGCTGTCATTAAGAAATTCATCGCGCTCCTCGCGCCGCTGTTTTCGCGCGCGTCCACCGCCGCCGCCGGACTTCTTCTCGGGCGCCACTTGTGGGTGCATTTTGAGAATCTCCTTCGTTTTCTCTACATAGTGCTGGCGTAGCAGTTTCAGTTCCTCCAACTCTCGAAGCTTCTCCTCCTGTCGTTGTTGTTCCTCCTCCTTGCGAATACGTGCCAAGGCGCAGCGCTCCTCTTCTTGGCGTTCGCGCAGACGGCGTTCTTCCTCGTCTTTTGCCTAAAAATGCGCTATATTGTCTCCGTTATTACTAGATTAAAATTTTCAAAAGCAAATTTTTATAAATTTTTCAAACCTAAAATCGAAATAAATTAAACTTTTGAATTTGATTTTATGATTTTATTAACGCCCGATGTATGAATTTTTTAAATTTTATTCAATTTAAAAAAATTCATACATATGATAAAAACAAATTCAAAAAAATTCAATTTGAACATAAAAATGTACGAGATTTTGCCCGTTCAGAAATGCTAAAACATTTCGCAATAGTATATAGTAGCCACGTCACAAACCTGTGCCCTTTGAAGATAAGTCCGCGCCTGCTTGAGCAGATCGTTACAGGCACTCGCCTCCTGTCCACATATCGTACGACTAATGTATTTGTAGCGCACGATAACCTCCGCTGATGTACCGGAAATATATGTGAAAGTGCGTTCGGCAATTTTCAAATCCTCTACGGCACTCGTCACCATCGCCAAATTCGACTTCTCGTCCTTGAGCACATTCGTCGCCATTCGCTGTAGAACAACGGCGTGATTGAACTTGTTGAGTAGGTTCTCTGGAGCCTCGATTATCGCCTTTTCCACGTAGTCCCGGCACTCAGGATATTTGCCAGCTCGCCAATAAGCTCTGGCAATGTACATCATCAGTTGGACGTCCAATTGACGGCCGAATTTATTCATACAATTCTTGTACATCTGCAAGGCGCTGACATATTGCTTCTGCTCCATATAGATATGCGCGATGTTGATCCAAACGTCCGCGAAGTCGGCCGTTGCCTCACGCACTTGTGAAAAAATGTCTCGCGCTTCAAGAAGCTCACCCTTATGAGCCAGTAAGCAACCTTAACTCACGTTTGACCGTTATTAAATTTGAAATATTATGTAATTTATTAACAAAAAATTCAAAAAATCTTAGAAATATTTCACCAAATTTTTTTACCGTTTTTTCTACTAAAAATATTGCTAAATATTTAATACTAAATTACCGATTCCATTCGCCGCCCAAATATTCTTTGGTCGTAACCTAAGCGCCTTTACAAAATAAGATAAAGCTCGATCACGGTACAAGGCATCCTAAATCAAAAAAATTTCACTCGAAGCAAAACAAATTGTTTTATACCTTCTCTTTGGTTCGCGAGGAAAATAATGTTTTTAGCCAAATATTGCCCAACGCCACGTAACTGTAGGAGTCATGTTGGTTGTTGGGAAGTTTGAGAATATGTTCGAATTTCTTCTGCGCGGGACCCCATTCGTTCTTCGCCATTTGCATATTTCCGAGCAACGTCCACGGGTCGGGATTTGCTGGATTAATCGACAGTGACTCCTTGAAGAGTAGGGATGCGTTGTGTAAGTCACCCTTATCGCGCACGAGACATCCAAGTCGAAGAACGCCTAAAAACATTTTAAAATACTCACCGTCATAAAACTATTTTCAATAGCACTCCTTAATATTAGCTTTCCTATTTCGAATTTTCCGTAAACAAATATCAATATGTTTGTATATAAAAATTGCAAAAAAATACAAAAAAAGGGGTAGGCAATCCCCGATCATTTCAATGTAGTGTAAAAACAACGAAATCATAAAAATATTAAAAAAACTACTAAATACTTACAATCCATATAGCTTGGTCGTTGATTATTGATTTCACGGTAAAGTTTTTCTGCTTCGTCAAAAAGGCAGAGTAACTCGCTCGCCCTTCCCAGATTGTAGCTAATTGAAACCAAAAGTGAAGTCGACTCTTCCTTCAAATTTTCCATATCTTCCGCGAGAATAAATCTACGAGCGTCGATGAAATAATTCTGCAATAAATATGCTACATACTTCTTTAGGTCAAATAAATAATTTCAATATAAAATAGTCAAGGATAACTGCTTTGTATGAAAAAACACCAAACACCAAGCTAACCTTTGCCTTTTCATAGTCACCGAGAATAAAGTAGAGTGAGCCAATATTATTCAAAATTTCGGCAGGCACCTCAATTCCAACTTTATGCTGAAGCAAATCACTTACGCGTAGATACAATTTTAAAGATGCCTATAAAAATTTAATTTTATTATAAAATCTTATTTTAATAATAATTAAAAGCCGTAACAAATTTTCAACTGTTAAAAAAATAATTTCAAAGTAAATACCTGAGGATCATGTTGTTCCTGCAAATGCGCCAGCTCGATCAGCGCCTCAAAATCATCCGGACACATTTCCACAACTTTCTTCAAAATTTCACGCGCCTTCTCGCCACGATTCGTCTCATCGACGCCGTTCTCGGTGTTGGAACTGGTGGTCGTCTTGGACAGTCCGTTCAATTTCTGCTTTCTTTGATCCATAAATGTGTATAAAGATCCGAGAACAGAAAGTGTCTCGTAGTTGTTAGGCGCAACTTTAAGAACCTTTTCGAAGGAGGAGATCGCCTAAATGCATTCATTATTGCTAATACATATAATTAAAATAATATTCCGTCTTCTAAATGTCAAAAGTTAAAACAAAATACATTGGATTATTTTCCAGATATACCTCTTTAATAAATAGTAATATAATCCAATATATGTAGTAATATTTCCAATTACTACGTACATTAAAAAAATATTCTCACATTATCGTACTCCTCGCGGTGAATGTAGATCTGTCCCAGTCCATAATATGGAAGTATAAATTTCGGATGATTGAATTGAGTTGCTTGGTAGTAATACTAAATTTCAATAGTGAATATATATCAAAAAGACTACATTTATCGTAAAATATTGTAGCAATTTTTTAAAAGTATTTAATCACCCTAAATGCATGATCATAATCGTTTTTCTGGTGAAAACATCTCGCCAAATGGTAGCAACTTTCGGCACGCATCGCCTCATTCTCCGTCTGTTTAAATGCATGCCAAGCCAACTGTTCCGTTTTTCCAAGGTCCTATATAAAAAATTATATGAAAACCCTCACAAAAATCAATCCTGATTAAAACCAAAATTACAAAAAAACTTACGCCTTTGTAGAAGAAGTGATTCGCCAAATGATTAAGGACCATAGGGTTGTGTGGTTCGGACTGATAAGCAATACTAAGGCCTTGTATACCCGATCGTATGCCTTCCGGCTCCAAAGTATTTATGTCGAGAATGGCCAACGCCACAATTGCCGCAGTGTTGTTACAGTTAATCTCGAGCGCTCGTTCGAATGCAAGCCTATAATAAACAATAAGCTTCAAAATAAAATAAAATGTATAACAATATGTATTAAAGTTTAACTTGTTTGCACAAAAAAACGTGTAAGAACAAATACCTAGCCTTTTCATGTTTTCCCAGACGCGACAAACAATAACCCATTCCGACTCGGACATCAGCGGGACAGTCGGGATTCAAGCGCAAACATTTCTTATAGAAAAATAACGCATTTTTGTACTCCTTGCGACTAAACGCGATACACGCCTTGCCCATCATTGCAGGAATACTCTTCACGGAGTCCGTGTTCACAGCCTCAAAAAATTAAATGTTTTATACAATTAGATATTTTTTATGCAAAAAATTGAATATATCCAAATGATCACAATTCCTATCCAATATTTTTTAAATTCGTGATCAAATATTCCACAACAAATCCAACCTGATTAATGACGAAGTTAAACTGAGCGTCGGCTTGATCTATTTTATTGCCTTCCAGCAAACAAAAGTACGCTCGACCAAGTAGATGGTTTTGATCGTACATAATAATTTTGTCGGCGGTTGTGTAAAGTAAAGTGGCCTTCGTAAACCAGTCTTTTTTTTGATCTCTGTTCTCCTTCTTATTTCCCTAAACAAAGGAAATGTTAAGTAAAATGGTTTGCAACAATAGCTCTCAAAATTACCTGCAAGACGTAATAAGCGGCAAGCATGTCGAGCGCTCGCATTTGATCCTTCTCGTAGTCCGGATAATCCAGCCCAGCCTCCTCGCCGCATTGTTCAAGAATTTTAACAAAGTCATTTACCAACTCTTGCTTGTAATACTCCAACTAAAACTATCAAAAATTATATCAGCTCATACATGGACAAGGGGGGTATGACCCCCTCCCCCCTATTTCGTCGTTTTAAAAAAAATTTTGGAAATTTTTTTGGAAGTGATATATCCAAAAGAAAAAGCTCCTCGAGAGCGTTCCAAAAACATACTCAGTTTTGTCCCCCGTCCAAAACTGGTCGAGTTATGATCGTTAAAAAAATCACTTCGTACCCTCCTCAAGCCGATTCCCCCCCCCCGTCCATCAGCTCAAAGACAAACGACGTTATCTCAAAAGTGAATGAGAATGTAAAACACTAATATAAAAACTAATTCGTACCGCTAGATCCAGCCAATAATGAAGAGCAGCTCGTTCGCCTTTGAGAATTTGAAGCACTTCTTCGCCTTCAGGTAAGTCGTCAAAATTGATTTCGATAATTTCCTACAATAAAAAAATTCAACCTTTAAAAGTAACTGTTTTGATCAATTTCAAATTTAAATCGCAGAATATTTTGACAAACATCAAATATAAAAATTTATTCGTATCAAATTATTAGTGCATAAAGACAAGAGAGTAAGCCATGGTCAATGTAAACGCCCAGATTCCACGAGGAAATTACCGCCGAACTGACGTCAATGGAATTGCATAACGCAAACTCTTCAATGGAGTCGCATTTAAACCGCAACTCTTGCTCGTAGCACTTGACCAACGGCGGTGCAATGCGTTCCAATTCTTTGGCGCGACGGAGTAAAAGATCGGCCCACGAATTTTCAGTTTGAAAAGACACCGTATTGTCGCCGGACGAATCCGTGCGCGTAACGGTGAGCGCGCTCGCGCATGCCGAAAGCGCGGCTAGGGTTTGCGTAGCGCGTTGAAATTTTCGCAAAAGATCGGCAAATGCGCCAAGAACGTGCGCACCGCACAATCGTTCTGCATCAACTACAATTTCGTCGGATGCGAACATCACTTCAAACCTTTCGCCGTCAACATTCTTTTTCGACTTGGAATTTGGTAAAATTTTTAAGCGATTATTCGCAATTCGCTCAAGAATAGTGCCACCTTCGACGCTGAGAGACTCCCACTTTTGTGTAAGGTTCCACAAATCAACGCTTACGTCGGAAATACGTTTTTTCAGAGCCTGCATGAAAAATTACCGCTTATAAAATTTTTTTGTGGGTTTAGATTAAAAGTATCGATAATTTTTGAGCATACTAACAATAAGTAGAACTGTATATGAGAAACAACAATTTAACAAAAAATAAAATATGCATAAAATTGAAAACTCGTAAATTAGGGTCTAAAAACGTAAAATTAAAAAGAGCCTACGTCTTCTGCGCTATTTTTCAACGGAATTATGATCGATTTCCTCGGGCTGTAATTGTGCGCCATCGCTGCAAAAATTATCCAATATGGCGTTCACTTTTCCTGCAAAAATTAAAAGTATTATTTCATTGAATTCTAAAATATTGTTGGCATTGTGACGAAAAAGCGCATAATTGAGCACAAGAAAAGATGACACAAAACAATAAAAATTACTCGTTAAGAAACGAACCGAGCGTTGAAAACAGTAATATTATTTTGAAAATTCCAAATTATTATTAAGCGAAAATTTTATTCGCTAAAATTAAAGTAGTACATACACATATATTTAAAAAACAATCAATGAGATCCGAAAACAATCATATTAAAATTTAATGAAATACATAATCCATTGTTATTAAAAAATTCACATCCTAACATAATGGGAGATAATGAGAATTGAAAACTTTTCCCTATCGTATCAAAAATTTTACTACGTCAACAAACTTCTTCTGCGTAATACGGTGATAAATCCAAAAGGTCAAAAATATCATATTTAAGAAAATAAATTAATTTTCCACAATTGTTTTCTCAAACCTTTTCCCATTAATAATTTCGAACATAAATCTTCGGAGCTCCTGGTGGGGTGAGGCAATAAACATTAAAACAATGAAATTAAATTTACTACGTTTTAGCGGTTAACTATTCTAGTCACCGTCGAAGTACCGTCCACAAACTTTGTACGGTAGAGAACGTTGGCGTTGTTGAACATACCGTCCTTTAGCGACACAATTACAAACTAAAATTACATTTCATTTACGCAATGATAATTTTCAATTGAATAAAGGTTACTATACAATCCGACTTTTAATTTCACAAATAATTCAAAATGATACCTGACTCTCCTTGAAATGCTTCTTGATCATCGTACCAATATTTTGCGTATGAGACATGTCAAGAGCGGCATCCACCTCGTCCAGAATGTAAATGGGCGCAGGTTTGAATTTTAGCATAGCCAAAATTAGCGAAAGTGCTACTAGCGAACGCTGACCGCCGGACAATTCGCCAAGGGATTCCTTCCATTTGTTGTTGAAGGCTATTTTCACCTCCAAGCCCTCGAGGCAAGAGGCGGCATTTGAGGGTGGAACGAGTTTGGCGCTTGTTCCCGGGAGAAGTGTTGAGAAAATAGAGCCGAAATCCTGAAAAACTAGTTACAGCTTAATAATGAAACAAAGAATATTATTATTTTTTGTAAAACATGTACTCGGTGAGTACGAGCAGCTAAACGTTTACCTGACTTATTTGCTCGTGTGCAGCAATTAGTTCGCGTTGTTTCTTCTCGTCCAACTTTTCGATAACACCATAAAGTTGATTTTTGTCCTTCTCTAATTGTTGACGCTTCTTTTCAAGTTCACGGCACTTAATTGTTGCAAATTATACAATATGATTAATAATCATAAACAAAAATCTACCTGTTCCTCCGCGCTACCCAAAAGATTCATAGCACGTGTGTTGATTACGCTCTCCAACTCCTTGGAGCGTTCACGAAGTTCGTCTACTTCGTTCTTCGCCCTGTCATAAGCGTAATCTTTAAAGTCGTACGCCGTACCCGCATCCCCAAACTGGCGTTTCTCTTCCGTGATCCACTTGTTCTGGTTCTCCAATTTCTTTGCCTAAGTAGAAAACTGTTAATATGGCCCAAAAAGCACGATTAAGAATTTTTTAAATTTAAATAATTAAAATGTCTTCTAGCGCCCGTTAATTATAAACGATGTTTCGGCAATGTTAAGAAAAAATGTACCCTAGCGCCGTACTCCTTCGCCCGCTTTTCGGCCTCGTCAATCTCTTTGCTGAGCGTTTGTTGCTGAGTTTCCATTTTATTCACTTTCTTTTTCTCTTCTTCAATTTCCGCACTTTTCTGACGCATTCCCTTCTCGTGACCGCGAATTTCTTTGTCGAAATCCTCCAAATTTGTTTGCGCCTCTTTGACTTTTTTCTAAAGCAAACAAATAAGTATTACAAATTAACTGTTCGAGAAAAAATCTCCACAAATCTTTTCGTTTCCACCAATTTTTTTAAATAAAGTTCCTTAATGTTGGTTAAAGCCTAAATGCGTCGACGCTTTTACAATAGAAATAATACCTTCGCTTCTGTGACTGCTTCACCAGCACCATCCATTTCGGTTTTGCCGGCTTCTAATTTTTCCCTCAAATTAGCTATTTCAGCCTCATCGTCCTGAATGGAATTTTCCAACGAAGTGATCTCTTCTCTGAACAAATGTAAGAAATTTATCCATTGAATGATTTATAAATGTAGACAATTTTCAAATTTTATTTTTAGAAAAGAAAATACCTTAAAGTTGACAAAATTCCCTTCGTGCTAGCAAAAGTGCTTTTAAGACTCTCCAACTCTTGTTGTGCTTCCTTCAGTTCTTTCTGAGCTTTCTTTTTCTCACTTTCCTAAATTAAATATAGATTATAAAAGAATAAAAAAATCTTTAATTTTTTGGTCAAAAATGTCTGACCTGGAATGCTTTCTCGTTGTTCTTCCGACTTTCTAACGTTTTAATCTTCTCAGAAAGAGCATTCACTTCAGGACGTGTATCGTTTACTACAGCTTCCGACTCGGCAACTTCCTAATATAATATTGGATAAGAAATGTATTCGGCACACAATTAAAGCAAAGAAAAAAGGTTGTAAAAATAGTCACGCATTGATTTTGCATAGTGATTTTTATGCATTTTTTTTTCAAAAGTTCGTCAATTTTTTTCTCCGTTTTCCTAGCCCCCTATTCATTAGCATTAAAATAGGAAAGTATGAAACCTTTTCCAATTTTTCAATCTCCTCCGCAAGAAGCTGTGCCGGATTCCTTTTTAAGCTTTCAACGGTTACTTCGAGGCGTTTTCCCAAAGCACTTAAATCACCCTTCAATTGCTCATATTCATTTCGCAAAGCTTGAAGACGTCGCAATTCAACTAAAATACAAAAAGAAGTCATGGGGTTATAATTTAGCCAATCAAAACTACCATCAACTTCCTTGATTCGGTTGTCCATTGAGTCAATTTTTTCGCAATTTGCCATGTTCAATCCGAGGTCCAACAACATTGCCGAACGATTAGGTCGAGAACCACCGGTAAGCACTCCAGATGGTTTGAAGTCTTCGCCGGAAACGGTCACCGTCCTGCAGTTAACATTTCGGTCAAACGTTAACTTTTTAGCGTGATCCATGTTGAAACAAATCTAAAAGCAAAAATTAATGTAAATTATAAATTAATTTATATATAGCAAAGTCATTCACAACAAACCAAAGTACTCCCGAAAACGTTACGCATTGCTGGCTCCAATTCTGGAGCATACTCAATAAGATCCTTGGCGAGGAAAACATTTTCCGCGCCAACAATTTTGCGTGCCGCATCCAATTCACGACCGCCCAAGCAGCGCTGGTCAATCTTGTCGAGTGGAATAATTGTAACACGCTTGTTTAGCCGCCCGTTTTGAAGAAGTGCCTTTGCCGTTTCCGCGGTATCCACAATCACATTACCAATCTAATAAAATACTCTCGTAAGAACAACAAAAAATCACGAAAAAAACAGTACCCGACCACCAGCGGCGACCTCCAGAGCAGTAGCAAACTTGTTGTCCTTCAATTTAAAGAGTTTTGCAACAACACCCTTCACTCTTCTTCTGTCAAAGTTGGGCATTGGATCGAAATATTTAAATTGGAGTTGGTGATAGCTATAAAACACATTTCAGTAGAATAGAAAACTAGAAAAACCAATTATTGATCCTTTGTGAAGAATATGGCTTCTTTTTTGACATATTAGAAAGTTTTCAAAATATGAAGTCCTGACTACGGGTCTGCATCCCATATCCATAAATTTTTATTGATAAAATATACTAACGTCGCTTCAAATTTATCCACAGTTCGCGACATCTCAATCTTTTCGCGGCACAATTGTTTTCGCTCTTCGTCCAATCTTAACTCAGCCTCCTCGTCAAAATCCAAAGCTTCCAGACGAGCCTATAAACTCATGTTATTTAAAGAATAAAAAATAAATAAAAAGCATTTAAAAACCTGATGCTGTGCAATTTCCGCCTGAAGATGTTCCTTGTTCAGCTCATCAGAGTCGGATTTTCGAGCAATCGTCTGTAGCTCCTTTTTTTTCTTCTCCAAAGAAGGCTTAATCTGTTTTAACCTAAATTTTTTATTAGTTTTGCTTCTTTAATTGCAAAAATAATTACGCATACCTAATCTCTGCCCTTTTAGCATTAGTTTCCAGCTGAGAAAGTTGAGTACGAGTAGCTAAACAATTAAATTTCAGAAAAAATACATGACAATATACCCTTAAGTCCAGGCATTCAACCCCTACTGTAGCCTCGGGGAGAAAAATTTCATACCGTTCAAGTTTTCCTGTAAAATTTTTTTCCAAAAAATGATATGGGAAACACTATCGAAACGAAAAAGTTCCCAACCGATTCCGCATCTTTAATTTGTTTTCCTACAAAACCCATCATACTTCAAGGGGGTCTAAAAAATTTTGCGCGATGGTCAGATCGCGCGCCAGAACATTTGGCCATTTTGCAATGATTTCTTATTTTTGACCCCAATGCGGCGCGATAGGGGGGGGGGAGGGTGGAAAGAGGGTCCAACATCCCTTGCCTCTGTATGTATGAAACCCATATTGTGCAACAGAAAGAAAAATTTTACCCGTTAATTGAGCGTCGAGAGTCATCGCATTTCCTTGCTCGTCCGTCGTCATTCCCTTGGCTAACGCTTCCAGTTTTTGACGTGCTTTCGTTAATACCTCCTCAGCATTCTTTCCACGACGCTCTTCGCCGCCGATTTCCTCCTCTTTGGCAAGGAGCTCGGCTCGCTTTTTGTCCAATTCTTTTTTGTCCTAAAATAAAAATAGAATGGACAACATAAAATTCCTAGACATAAAAAATTCAAATACATATAACAATATGAAATCTCAAGAATTACCGAATTTAGCGATTTCTGTTTCCGATCAATACTAATGCGAAATTCTTTTTGCCCAGATTCTTTCCCATCGCGATCCGACTCAATTTTCGCCAATTCTGTTTGAAGTTTGGCGACTTCTTTTTCCAATGCTTCACGTTCAGCGCTCATTTTCTGCAATCATTTAAATTGATTATTTAAAAAAACATTGCTGCAAATTTTTGAAATATTTCAATTTTTTTGAAGAACAAAATTATTTTAACAATTGCAATAAAAAACGTTTCCCAAAAAAACCAAATTTTTTCATGTTGGAAAATTGCCAAAATTTCAATTCTTACACGTGGAAAAATATTACGTGGAATAATTTTAGAAACTTCCACATTGGGGTTATACAATATTATATATTAATTTATATAAATTTTAAATAAATTGACAAACTTGTTTCTTCTCTTTTTCCATTTCCGCGTACGCTTTTTGCTCGGCGGCTATCCACGACTGCGTGGTCTCGACCTCCAACAAAAGCGCCGCTTTCTCCTGTCTCTTTTTGTGAACAGCGTTCTCCATGTTTGTGATTTGTTGCTAAACGATAATACAAATAAAACTTAACCTTAATAAAACATACTTCAATAAGTAATGCCAATGAATATGCTCATAATTTTAATACAAAAGAAGGCAACAAACCATGCTGTTGTAGAAATCAAAAGCAATCAATTTCCTTTCTAGGACCTCAACCTCGCGGTTTATTCGCTGATACTCCAAATAGTTAACGCGATCCTGCTTCAATTTCTCAACACGCGGCAAAATGTCCTCGTCCATAAGCTTTGAGATTTCCGCCACTTTTCCCTCCTTTTTCTCGATGGTCTTAATGGCGCTTTGCTTTTTCGTCTCGTAGAGACGCACGCCGGCTGCCTCCTCGATCATCGACAAAATCTACATATAAAAATGTTATACAACATTCCGCTCAATCGACATTTTTCCCTACCTCCATCGGTTTCATGTTCAGCACTTGCGTTATTCTACCCTGCATGATAAGAAAGTGTGGATTGTTGACGTTCATTTTCACCATGCGAAACATGTCGGAGACTCGGCTGTTCGTCGCCGCAGAACCGTTGATTTGATAAGTGTTTCTTCCGTTTATAATAATCTAAAGAATTTTATATTCAAAAAATCCTGAAATATTCAATCACATAAAAATCAAGTCGTTGTTAATTATGTTTAATTTTAGATTTTTTAAATAAATAAATAATTTTAGATTTATGGACAACAAACAAAAAAGGAAATCAGCCTTCTTTACCTTTCAAAAATTTTTCACGTTTTTTTACGAATATAATTATGGTTTTGTCAGAAAATGCCAAAAAGGTTAGTTTTCGGCCCATCATAGACCAAAAATCCACAAAAAACGTAATTCCCAAAAATTAATAAAACACTTCAAATAAAAAAAATCAGAACCCATAAAATATGTCATACCTGTCTTCGAACGACGATTTCCTTGTACTTCTCGTAGCCGACCGGTCGATTGGACATGTCGGTGTTGTCGAAAGTGATCGTCACCGTCGCGCGATTTATGCCCGCTTGACCCTGCTTATACACCAAGTCGGCGAGGTTCTGCGCTCGAACATGCGAAAGATTAGTGATGCCGAGCAGAAAGCAAATCGCGTCCAGAATATTCGACTTTCCCGAACCATTCAGACCGGTTATGGCGTTGAATTGCGGGTCGAGGTCGTCCACCACCTGACGTTGGGCGTAGGACTTAAAGCCCTCAATCTCGATCTTCTTGATCCGCATTACACAGCGTTGGAATAGCGTGCGTTCAACTGAGATCCCTACACCTCAAACAAATAATAAATAAACCTAAAAATGATAATTGCACCACAAAAATGTTAAACAATTCCAAAAAAAAATTCTATTTTTTCAAAAATTTCAAACGCAAAAAAATCCGCCTTTATAAGGGCGACAATTTAAACAAAAATTTTAAAATTTTCTCATTTAAAACAAAAGCAATGAAAAATATAGCAAGAAACGCTCTCACATTTGTCTTTCAAAATTCGTTGAGTGGTACCATATTTATGTATAATTAATAAAAAATTTATATGTACACGTTCAAGTTAGATTAGACTTGGATTTTAGTTTACTTCTTCAGAGGGCTGGCTTTGTTGTGGAATTGCGAGGTGATCGCCTTGATCATGGTGGAGACGTGTTTTCCGGCCCGTTTCCTTCCCTCCTTCTCCTTCAAGCTATCGCTGACCACCGTCTTTGCCCGTATTTGGCTAAAAGTAGAATAAGAAAAATTCAATAGCCAAAAATATTAATCTCAGTGTTTGGCAAAATAAAAAAATTTTCGACGTGAAACTATTTTATTTCATAGAAAATTTTTATTTTCACTACTTTTCGCAATAAAAAAATTTCATTTCATTTTTTTGTAAATTGAAAAAATTTCTGGTACTTTTATAGCTTGTGGACCCTCGATTCTTCTAAAACTTATGAAAAGATTCCATTGTTCTTTGGTCTTTCTTTTTCGGTTCGCCGAATTTCCAGAATCAGTTGGCACAAATATAAAAATGGTCTGGCGGGCGAATTCGTTTAAAGTTTTGGTAGTTTTGCAAAATCGTGTCTAGAGGTGCACAAACTATTAGGTGTATACCAGGGCTGGGCGTAATTACGGATTACGAAATTACGGTGTTTTTGACCCCGTAATTACGAATTACGAAATTTAACATTTTGTTCTAAATCGTTCCAAAATAGCTTAGAACTATACTGGAACTTTAGGCTATGCTATGCTGGATAGCATAGCCACGAGATTTGCTTACTCGCCTAAGGCTTAGCCTAAGCCCAAGAATAGCCCCGACACTTGCCAACTTGCCTTATGCTTAGCCTAAGTCGAAGAATAGCTCCGAGACTTGTCTACTCGCCTAAGGCGGTTCAAGCTCCGCATACGAGGCTAATAACTCGTTTTTATTGCTTTCTAATCTGTTTTGAAACGATTTTGAGCAAAAAAATTTTCAAAATTTTTTTTTTCAAAAATTGTACCTTGGTTTTCTGATTTTTGAGGTCAAACTACTACTTTTTTGGCGTCTCCTGGCAAAACAAATATCATATTCGTAATCAGCAGAAAAAAAAGTTTCGAAATTCTGGGGAGGGGTAAACTAGGCTTTACACTTACCTTGGTCCCCTCTGGTTTTCGCTACTTGTACACCCGATTTTTGGAAAAACAATTAAAAAATTATAAATTATTTGGCGGCCAAACGTCCGGCAGCTAAACGGCGGCGGCCAAACGTCCTGCTTCGACCAGGAATGTGCGGAAGCCCCGTAATTACGAATTACGAAAAAGTGCCCGTAATTACGGTTTTTTGGTGTAGGTATTTTCGACTTTCTGAAAAAATTTCATTACAAAATCCTTCAGAAATTCATGAAAATTTCCAGAATTTCACGAAAATTTTTTCAAAATTTTCTCCAGGCCTTTTTTCTTCAAAAAAGACTTTCTGTGCGTTTTCAGAGGAATATTAAAAATTGATTTTTTTGTTAAATTTTTGATAGTCAATTACGAAATTGCGAGGTTTTTGAGCTCGTAATTACGGAAATACGAATACGAAAATTTTTTTTCTTAATTACGCCCAGCACTGGTGTATACCCATGACTCCGCGTATTTATTTGTGGCTATTTTGTTAGAAAAAATATATAAAATTTCCCTTTTTTGGAATGAAATGTTTCAGTGAAAATTTTTTATGCCGCCAAGTGGTATAGTCTTTTAAAACTTTTTTCGGTTAGACTACAGAGTAGGTTCCTTAAAATTTAATTGCGAATTATATATCACAAAATTGAGTTGCTCACAAAATGTGAAACTTACAAATATGGTTTCAAAAATATGAAAAATTTGCAGTTTTTTCCGAAACTATAGATTAAAGAAGATGGTTTTTACCTCTCCTTCTGTTCCGGAAGAACGCTGCAGGCAGAGACTAGCGCGCTGCAGCTCTCGCAAACGCAAACGCTATTCTCGGAGCCTGACGCGTTCGCCGACGGCAAAGAGGGTGGTAGTGGCTGATTCTTGGCTTTGATCTGAGCGTTCGATTCTGATGTAGTAAGCTCGCATTCCTTGTCGATAATTTGAATGACGCTGTTGAGTTGTTTCATAAGTTGCAAAAACGTTTCCGTAATCTCGATCACATCTCTCAATTCCAATCTTTCAGCATCAGTTTTAAGTTTGTTGCAGTCGGACTCAGTGACGGCTGAATTTCGCAAAATATTCATTGTAGTTCCATATTTAAAAAGGGTAAACTGCACTAATTTTCATTTCATAAAAGATAGAGAAAAACTGATTTTTTAGAAATATTCCTAATCATATTTCATATATTCCTAATCATAGCTGACAGACCCCACCTCCCCCTAATTGCGGAGGGGGGACCCGCATTAGGTAGAGATTTGGCAGGGGGGCCGCAAATTTTCGGGGGTGGAAAGAAAAAAATGAAAAATTTTGCGGAAGCCACACAGGCCCGCACAAATTGAAAAAAAAATTGCGGCCCCCGTAGAGATTTGACAGGGGGCCGCAAATTTTTTTGGGATTGAAAGGAAAAAATGAAAATTTTGTGCCACACCCACAAAAATTGAAAGAAGAAAGTGAATAAAGGCCAAAAATCAACCATTTTTTGACGACATGCTTTTTAAAGGTAAATTGTTTTTTTGGGCTTCGCGCGATTTGCTGGTTTTTGTTCGATTTTTATGAGGAAACATAATTTTATGTTCTCGGAAATGCATTATTTTTCTTTATTTAAAAAAAATTTTGCTCGAGTTTTTCAAAAAAAATTATCAAAATTTTTTGCTGAGGTGATATACGCAAAAGAAAGAGCTCGTCGAGAGCGTTCCAAAAACATACTCAGTGTTGGCACTTTGAAAATTTGAGGACCTTTTTTTTGGTCCTCGACGGAAAGGGGGGGGGGCTTATTCGATTATATTCGAATTTTGAGAGGGGGGTCTGTCACCTATGTTCCGAAGGTATAAGCGGAGTTTAGACCCACCACCAATAACTTCCCTTGAAGCAAATATATAGCTTTAAAAACAAACGTAATGGAAGAATAACGTTATAATAAAGCTCGGAAACGCATTTCCATGATGTATAACTATACTTTTTAGAAATCGAGTATGATTTACAAAATACAAAAAATCTTGGGTAAAGTTTGGTTTTCGGACCTCCAGACCTCCGAATCTCAAGTTCAATTTTTCAAAATGCTTCAAAAATTTTTTTGTCTTTCCGATCCTTTATTCTTGTTGAATCATTACTTTCAATACATTTGACGCTTATAAATTACATAAAAAGTCATTTTTGGGTGGTGGGTCTAAACTCCGCTTGTTCCGTTCCGAATTCTGACTCAGAATTTCCAAAGTTCGTGAAATGCCCTACTTTGCATAAGCCTGCGTTAAGCGTAACGTGCAACACGTTTTCAGCGCAAAAATCATTAAAAAACCATTAAGTTGGGGGTGGTCAGAGAAACAGCAAGGGTACCAAAATATAAGTTTTTTAAGAAAGAGAAAAGAACATACCTGTAGACGAAGTCGGATTAGCCATTACAACCAGTTAGTTTTTGATGTCAATCGTGTGTGTAATGCAAGCAGTCCAGTAAGTTTGGGAAGCTTTCGTCTTTTTGTTACAGGTCTTGCAGAATTCAAAAATGACTAAATTTCGACCTTTGGCATATCAAATAATTTGAATTTTTTAAAGCGCGCAAATTCAAAACGTAATTGAAATACAAATACAGTTACCGTATTGGAGCGTTTCTAAAAAACACGAAATGAATTGCTCCAAACCAGTGTTTTCCCATTTCGGTTCAAATTGTGCGTGTACCCTTCGCCGCCATGTAATGTTTAGGCAACAATTGCCTCAAAATTTCGAAATTCGACTTGAAAAATAAAAACAAAATAAATTTTGTTTTGACAAGTCTTTTTGCAATCTTTCAATTTTTTCGTTTTGCCATAAATTTCAATTTTTGTTGCAAAAACAATTTTTACTTGTTTTTTTACGTTTTTCTTGGCGCAATTTCGAATATAATTACGAACTCCACATTTTGCTCTTTCGGTAACGAAAATGTAAAATGGAGAAATAATAAAAATATAAAAGATCATGCAAGTGTCGTAAATCTTAAAGAACTCATTATATTAATAAAAATTCTAATTTTTTTTTTGTGACATTTTGTGACACCAAGAAGTATTACATTTCTTCAGTTTATTAGAAAAAGCTCCACATACTACGAACTAATTTTATTTATTTTGTAAATTTTTATTTTCATAATGAAAAAGTTCAATTTTACGTCCAGAATATACACTGAGCATTCGAGCTGTAGTAATCAGTGTAAATCACCTCTTATAGAAATATATTATTACGAAATTTATTCAAATAATTAAAAACTTGGCTTCATTAACATGTATTATAAATAAATTCCATGTGGTACTCATTTTTATGTTATTACCTTAAGAATATGCATTATATTTTTTTTACGAATAAAGTGCATTTTGTTTCACAACGAAATTCTTCAAATGCCGATTGACAGTACACCAAAATATTTCAAACAAATTCCATAAATTTCCGGAACGCCTTTTTGCAACACAGGGAACGGCTGTGGTTTCGGCGAAATCGGAACGAGAAAGTTTTTCCTCGCCGGTACCTGCAGTAACAATCGAGGTGAACGTCGAAGTTGAGGCCACAGACCCGGCCAATTCATTCTTTTTTTTTGGTAGGGAACATGAAGAGGGGTACGAGGAGTTCGTAATTATATTTGAAATTGCGCCAAGAAAAACAAAAAACAAGTAAAAATTGTTGGTATAATTAACTAATAGGTAAGTCACCCCAAATTGCTCCAAAATAACCTTACCGACGTAGTTTTATGCGCTGAACACGAAAATGATAATTATTTTCAGCGGAAACACAAACCTGTTACATTTCGGGCCTCCAAATGTCGAAAAACCACAGGGGGGACCAATGTATAATATGTTTTTGGAACGCTCTCGACGAGCTCTTTCTTTTGGGTATATCACTTCAATAATGTTTGACAAATTTTTTTTGAAAAACGAGCAAAACATTTTTTTCGCGCGAAATTTTTTTAAAATAAAGAAAAATAACGCTCTGTTTTAGGCTCCGCCCACTTTCTTTAGCACTTTTACAATAAAACAAAAAATTCAAATATTTGAAATTTGAATTAGCGCCAAATAAAAGTCAAGAACAGATTCGGATTCCCCAGCCCCGAAAACCTCTTTGCTAACATTTTCGTGCACTTTAGAAAAAGATAAAAAAGTCAAATATTTGAAATTTAAATTGGCGCCAAAAAAGTGGGCGGAGCCCACTTAGAAAAGTGAATTGGCAAAAATTAGAAAAGTGAATTGGCAAAATGAAGCACTTCACTTTATTTAGAAAAGTGAATTGGCAAAGTGAAGCACTTCACT
>SAUE01000265.1:101336-113617 GCA_009724625.1 Deladenus siricidicola | reverse complement strand
ATGGTCGATTTTGGAGGCCAGCACATAGGTTACGGTTGGCCGATAGTGGGCTTATTCGACCGCGGACAACGCTGCGTTTGAATATTGGGTATTATTAACAGAAATTTGGACGCATTAAAAAAGGATTCTGCATGCAACAGGAAATGTTACAAAAATAATTTTTAAATTTCGAAATCATAAACAGAAAATTGAAAAACGAAAATCGAAGGACCGTCGTGATTTAGCTAAAATTTAGAAGCACTGGATTTTCTAAAGTTAACTTTCTACTTTCCCGCGCTTTGTCCAAAGTTGCGTTGTTGAATATTGTTGAAGAGAAAGAGATTGAAAAAATTTTTAACAGGCTATCTTAAAACATTGGCGTATCGATTGCTTCAATTTTGATGTGATACTCCAGAACAGGGCTGTTTTAAGCAATGAATCATTTTTTGAATCATGAATCACGGCTTGAATTCAAACGACTCTTTGATTCAAGTGAATCATTAGTTGGAATCACCTTAGAGAAAAAATTTTACTGGAAAATATTGCAAGATTATATGTTTTTAAAGAATTATTATCAAGTTTTAATCAAAAATTTTAATTGCTGTTGAAATTAGTTCTATTTTAAGCAATGATTCATTTGAATCATGATCAAAATCAGTTCGGCATGGTCATAGCTCGGCATGGTCATTTTTGAGGTGGCGCAGCAAATCACGATTTTTCGCGGGGGGTCACGCCGAGCTATGAGTTGAATCATCGTAGATTACTCATCCGTGATTTAATCATCCGTGATTCATCCGTCACAGCCCTGCTCCGGAAGAATGCGGGAAAGTGGAAATTTTACTTTTTTTTGGAAAAGTTGAGAAAATCAAAATTAAAAAAAGTTCGAAAATCGAGAGAAAATTTTTGCCGAAAATAAAAAATTTAGCCAAATTTGTCATAATTTAAAAGCAGTTTTTTTCTCTCTTACTTTGGCAAAAAAGTAATCTTTTGCTATTTTGAAATTTCTGACAATTCATTGTATTACTTACGCATTCTCTGATGATGAAAAATATCTGATTATGAGCATAATTGAGAACGGAGAGAATACCTTAATACAATTTTTTAATTTTCAAAAAAAAGCAACTAGAACAAAATTTTATTCATGCGAGCGCGGCGACAGCCGCGCGAGCGCAATCATTAGTTGGAAAAGTGGTTGCATATTTAAAAAAAGTTAAATAATCCATTCGAGGCAGAATTTAATCGAATGACCGACCTTCTATTCCATGTCTCTAACTTTTTCAATAAACAATTTTTTATTGAAAAAATAAGCATACTTTTCGCAAAATTAAAAAAATGTCTAGTCTAAAAAATAAAGTTTTATCTTGAAGATGGCAAATTAAATACAAGGTTTTGGTAATGTTTAAATTTGGTAATGCTTGCCGAAATTTTTGACAAAAGTCGCGACCTTTTTGCCAGGATTTATCCTCTGGTTGAGGAAATCGCGTTTCCGGAATTGAATTGAGCCACAATTTGAAGCACAGACATTTCTATCCGAGATAGTTACGGTTTATTAAACGAACCATGTTATCAGAGAGAACGAAAAATTCTGCATCGGATGTGTATTCATATATATTACGGTATTCCATAATTGGTTGACAGTTCCCGATGAAATTGATTTTGAATTTGTTATATGTACAGATGCGATCAATTTTGTTATACATATGTATTTTTTACCACACTTGACCAACATTTTTTTAAAAATGAGCTTTTTTCGAATTGTAAGGTCTCCATGTTAATAGCAATTACAGAAAAGTACAATATGTAGATTGTAGAGAATTTCACTGGCTACAAGATAGACTAGAAGGTAATATTGCAAATTTCAAAATCATTTTTAAATTTTGATTCAAGAAAGAAACATTTTGTGAGGGATATTTTTGTGCGGGATCGTCTTGATCGTTTAACTTCTTCAAATTTTTTGGTTTAACGTCACAAGCTTGCTTAATCTAAAGTTCTCGTTATTTTTTAACGTTCTCGTTTTTTTTAAAGTTAATGACAAAAAAAACGAAGATCAATTTTCTATCACATTTTAAGCCTTATTAATACAAGAAATTATTCGAGTAAGCGCGGCGACAGTCCCGAGAGCGCATTTCTTGAATAAAAGTGTTTCTATTTGCTTAAAAAATAATTTACAGATGGAGAATGTTGGGGTGAATAAAAATTTTCTAAATAAATTTTAAAATTTGTCCTTTTTGAAAATCGAAAGATAAACAGTGTTTATCTTTCGATTTTCAACTTATTAAACACTGAAAATCAAAATTCAAAATTTCAAAATGTTGATCCATGGTGTAAGGACAGTTTGCATGTGTATTTCGTTATTGATTTCTGAGTGTTATATGTATGTATATGATATTACGAAACGTTTTTTGCTATTTTTTGAATAAATGTATTTATAGATGTTAAGAAATTAGAGATTTCATATTAAGGTCTTTCTTTACATATTTTAAAATGTACATTTATTTAATAATTTACAAAAATTTAATGATATTTAAGCTTTGTTTTGCATTTTAAATAAAATACATAAAACGGATAAAGCCTTTAAAAAGTATTAACAATTCTCAAATTTTCACTCGAAAAGTTTTTATTTTTAACTTTTTCTCATTGAATTCTATTAACCTTAACTTGTGTTTTTAATTAAAAGATATAGAGTAGAAAACAGTTCCACGCACTAAAATTAAAACTCACAGAATACACAAAAAAATGCAGGCGAAGCATTTATACGGCAAATACCTAAGTATATTGATGTCTAAAAAAACGTTAAAACTGGCAGAAAAAACTTTTTGTTTAAAAGAATACACAAGCACTATCACATTCATAGACGAAAATTATGTATGCTTTCCGCAATCATCTCATCACACCGCGTTACGCGATGCCGGGTCTTAAAATTTCCCGATCGGATTTTCCGAATCAATTTTTTAAGAACATCACCGTTGATTTTATTTGTATAACGCGGATCTGACACGGACCGGATCCCGTTTTATAACACTGACCTGATCCCGTTTGATGACAAAAAATTCCCGCAGCGAAGTCCTAGATGCGTATACATAGTTGGTTAACAACTATGTATAATTAAATTAAACAAAAAAAACAAATTCCGTGCAATGATAAACATTACGAAAATTTTGAAAATTTAAAAAAGTCAAGTTTGATTTTTAGCCAGTTATGGAGGCCGGTTATTGTTTAAAAAATAGTGAGCGACATTCACTCAAGCGTTGAGTGGATGTAAAAATTCGGAATTCCGAGGCTCACAAGTTCCCAGAATTTTAAATTCCCGGAAATTTTAAAAATAAATTAAAAATTTTCAATTGTCTGTCATTTTTGCTTGCCATATTTCAGAAATTTTTAATAATAAAGGAATGCAAAATAATTCATAGCAATATGAAAGCGCTTCATTGAAGAAGTTGCGGATTATGATGCAAATTATGATGCAAAAAACCAATTTCTTAAAGTTGTTGTGGCTTAATTTTTTCTAAAATCGTTTAATGTTAGCGCGGCAGTCGAAAAAAGTCTTTTACTTTCGGCTGAACTTTTTTATTTGAGAAAAAAAGTAAAAAAAGTATTTGAGAAAATTAAATTAACCTTAAGGTACATATTATGCAAGCAAATATTTAGAAAATTATATTAATATCCTTTTATTTAAAATTTAAAAATTGTATACAAATCGTACTTCCGACTAGGAAGGACGAAAAAATCGGAATTCGTAATTTTAAGGATCAAAAATGGTCTGAATTCTGCCCCTACACTGGGAACTAGTGCTGTGACTTGAATCATTTTTTGAATCATGAATCACGGCTTGAAATGAATCATTCCTACGGTTTTGTGATTCAAGTGAATCATTTTTCACCATAAAAATACGGTAGAAAATTTTTACTTTGAGTAAAATGAGTCATGAGTCACAAAATGAGTCAAATGACTCATGAGTTAAAAAATGATTAAAAAAAATGATTCACGACTTTTTTTGAATCATTTGACTCATTTGAATCTGAGTCGAACGAGTCAAATGACTCATTTGAATCATTGATTCAAATGACTCATGATTCATCCGTGATTCAAGTCACAGCCCTGCTGAGAACGTATAGTTTTTGGGTTGGTGCATAATTATCCGCGGTTTATATCGGCGCGTTTTTCTCATATTTCTCTAGCTCCACTTAATAACTCAATAATCGTCCGTCGCCTCAAAAAGCTTGGAAAGGTGTGGAAATTGGCTGGATGGGTCCTCCACGAACTTGCTATTATTTTTTATACTATTATTTTTTTGTTGAATAAAATTTGTTCAAAAAACTGCTGATAATAAAAAAAATGCACCAACCCAATATTTGATATTGTTTATGTAAAGTTTATTCCATTTTTATTTAATTAGTAATTTGCCAAATTCGTTTAATGTTCTACAAATTTGTTAATAATAATTATTACACCAGATCGCAATTAATCAAAGCGGTTGTAAATAAATATTATGGTCGATATGATTTATTTAATATTAAATTTTTCCATCAAATAAAATTTTCATTTAATATTTTACGTACGTTGCTATTGCGTGGTGGATTTTTTTATGTACATACATGTATTATATTATATAATACATATTCTCGAGATATTTTTTTCTAACGTTTCCGTTCATTAATGCTTCATTACACCCGAAGCGTTGTTTCATTCTCTGTGCTCCGGCAATACTTTACCAAATTCAGCAAGGCAAGGGAGGCGAAGCAAATATGCAGTTAAAATAAAGAGCAATGTGTGTGGGTGTGCGAAACTTTAGAGACACACACATACAGCAAAACAAAAAGCGGAAAAGAGGCGCAAAAGACGAATTTTTGTCTCCGAAAGAGTTCGTTCTTCATCCTCGGCAATCCTCGTTGATTCTTAAACTTCTACAAAATTTCAATTTAATTGCCTCACGTCCATGTTGTTCACGTTGAGTTTGTTCATGATTTAATTCGGCGGCTCTTTTCTCATAGTAACATTTTTTGCGTCTTTCATTTTTGATATGCTCTAACGCCTTTTTCACGTATTTTTTTGCATTCTTTTCTTGCTTAATATTTTTTCATCTCTTTCTTGCATGGAGTGAGACATAAAATAAAAAAAATGGCAAACGTCCGAAGAATGCGTTAAAGCATGGCGCTAAATATACGCAAATACACGTAAACACAAGCACTTTTTAACGCATTACACGCCAAAAATAGCTATTCACTTTAATTTAAAGGCACACACAAAATGCATATATGTGTGGTGTATAAATATGTATGTTGTAGCGATACAAAGTGTATACAACGGCGAAAAACTCAAAAAAAGTTATGAAATGAGCGAACACAATATGCCCAATGTAAATCATTTTATATTCGATTTTATACTCAATCGCGTGCAATATAACACATAATTACATAAACATTCTTAAGATATTACAATAAATTGTGAAATTTTTTCCGCGAATTCGATTGTTTTGTAGTTTGGGATTGAAGTCCGTTTAATACTCTTTAGAATGAAAACAGTTTTCATTGTGAGTGAGTTCGTTAAGCGTTCCTCTATTGTCAATTAACGTAGATGTTTGATTTATCAGGGTTAGGTGTAATTACGAATTACGAAATTACGGTATTTTTGACCCTGTAATTACGAATTACGAAAAAGTGCCCGTACTTACGGTTTTTGGTGTATGTATTTTCGACATTTTCTGAAAAAATTTTATTACAAAATTCATGAAAATTTCCGGAATTCCACGAAAATTTTTTTTTTAAATTTTCTCTAGAAAGGCCTTTTTTCTTCGAAAAAGTATTTCTGCGCGTTTTCAGAGAAATATAAAAAATTAGATGTTTTTGCTAAATTTTTTGATAGTCAATTACGAAATTACGGATTACGAAATTACGGGGTTTTTGAACCCGTAATTACGAATTACGAAAATTATTTCGAATGACGAAATTACGAATTACGATTACGAAAATAATTTTTCGTAATTACTCCTAGCCCTGATCGGGATGTTTTATTTCAGAAAGCATTCATTGTAATTGTTCATTAACTGTATTGTGCCATCCGAAAGAGTCAAATGAGTCTCAGTCGTGTGAGGGCGGAACTTTTAAATGAATTTTTATTTTCTCAAATAGATGCACTTTTACGGCATTCCAAAATTGAGCTAATTCAGTTTTGCAATTCAGTTTACAAATAATTGGTTTTAAAATTCAGCTTTAGCATAGCTGGCCAAAAATGTTTTTCACTTTTCAAAAACAAAAATGATAAAAAAATTTTTGACAACTTCAGGTTTGCTTTCGAGGAGTTTTTTGAAACTTTGTCAAAAAACCAACAATAATTTATAATCAATTCAAATCTTCGTGATTTGTTCATCACTCACATACGAACAACAAACATGATTTGTATGTTCGTTTTTTTCGTGTTTTTTTTGTCGTATTATAAAAAAGTTGTGAACGTATTGTTAGAACTAATTTTATGTAAAATGCTCAATATCATGTGCATGTAAAATGCAAAAAACTTTTTAAAGTATTTTTTAAACATTTAAAAATGTTGCGGTTTTTAGGGTAAAGGAATTAGGACATACTAAATCAAATCAAAGTCTTTGATTTGTTATATCGTGAATTATTTTTCTTTGCCCCATTAAAAACCAGAAAATTCGATTCTCATTCATTTTTTTCTTTCTTCTAAAACCACACACAAAAGGAAATCTGTCGGATTTTTTTCATTTCTAGAAGTTTTTGGAGCTTATCCCTGAACGTTTTCCAAACTTATTTTTTCGCCGAAAAGTGCCACATCTCGGCTTTTCAGTCGGCGTTTTTTGAACACTTTGGATTACATTTTTTAGTACGGCGTTTTCCAATTTATCTCTCTTTATAGAATGTGTTTTATTGCGGTGTGTTGTGTGTGTTGTGTTGTGTATGTTGTGTGTGTGTGTATTGCGTGTATTTCGAGATGTTTTAGTTGTAGGTCGAAAACGCAATCCCTCTAGCCGCATTGCCGAATGCACAACAAAATGCAACCCCTCATAAACAAAGGCATGAATGAATTAGTCGATGACGTTATACTGGATTCCATAAAAAGAGACAGGCTAATATACAAAGTGTATTTGTGTATTTTTGACAAGCGCAAAGTGTAAAACCTTATCGAGTTGGAATGGTGAATAAAAAATACGCCAATATATAGTTTTTGTGTGCTGAGTTACAAGTTTAAGCCAAGCGTTCATCAACCACGACATCAACCACGACATCAACCACGAAATTGAGCGAATTCCGAATTCAATAATTGCCAAATTTTTTGAGCTATATTTAGTTACGGAACAAATTTTTTTATTAATGGGTGGTATGAAGTGCTCAGATTTTTTGGTGTCTCATTTTAATGTAATATGGAATTATTATATTGTGCAAATTTGTAAAAAGCCATCAAGAAATGTTATACTGTGTTATTCTTTTTACGTTGTTGTTTTTATTGAAAAATGATGTTGAAAAATATTTTGAACATTTGTAATTGTATTGTAACAAATTTGATTGCTCAAATTGTCTTTCATAACTTTAGTAAAAAAGTATTGGCCATATGCTTTTTACAATAAAGAACCTATATATACCCAAACTTATGAAACTTGAGATCGCAAGATTCCCAACGACAACCACCCGATCCGCATAAGTTTCCAAGATATACATAAGTTCCATAAGTTTCCAATATGGCCGGTAAAAGTTTCCAATTTTGCATTAGCTTTAAATTTAAAAAATCTATTTTATGTATGTATTCCCCCTGTTTGCCTTGGAGTTAAAAAGTTGTAATAAAGAATTTTAAGTACAAAAAATCAATTACTAAAGTGCGAACGTAACGCATTAATTTGTTAATTTTCCCGTCTTACACAAGAACGTATTCCTTTGGTTTTTTCCCGCAAATATGTATTCTATATTTCTATAAAGCCTTCTTGTCGCGTTATTATTTCAACATTTGTGTCATTGTTTGCTTACTTGAATCCGGTTACAGAAATGAGATCTTTCTCGCTCGCTCGCTCGCTTACCTACCTATGTATCACTTTTTTTTTCTTTGTTTATTGTTTAAATAAAATGTTTTTGCATAAAAAATTTCTTTTGCAATCGCGCACTTTTTTAGTAGCTGTCTCCTTTTTTTCACTTTTTTCATTTGGCTGCGAACTCCTTTAACATACCGTGAATGTCCTACAGTAGTGTGTAGAGTGTTATTATCTCGTGTGCGCACGCGCAAAAAAATTTACATACAACAATTTGTTAGCTAAATTCATTACATTTATGCTCTCTTATAACGTTTCTAAAGATTATCTCATACACACACATACACCACACCTTTCGCGCGTTTTGGTTTCGTTTGCCATTTAGCGGCGACATTTACCGCCGTCTTCTTAAGCCCGTATGCCAAATACGAAAATGGGAAACCATAGCTGCGACACTTTCGCGTTCTAAACCCTAAAGAGTTTCGACAAGTGATGTAATTCCACGTATAGTGCGCGTGATTTTTTTTTGTTGCCCCAACCGCGGCGGTTACCATCCATTCAGACAACATTTTGAATGAATCAAGATAAGCGTGCGAGCAAACTAAAATGCCTAACAGGTGTGATATGGTTTGCTATTTTGCGCGATATGGCAACACATTTTTTAATGAAATAGAAAATTATTTGTTTCACTGAAAGATATGTATGTATGTATGGTATGTAGTAGTTCATATCTAAACTTTATTACGCATATTTGTTTCAAAATGTTAATATTAAAAACAAATACTTAATCAATTGTATCTACTCTCTATATATGTATGTACATACATGCAAAGGTTTTGTAAGTCCATGTTGTTAAAAAATAAATGTTTTCATTACCCCGATTCGTAACTTAAACTTAAGATAATTTTGTTAAAAAACACGGACTTCTTTTTCGCATTTTCAATTTGGTTTCTCAAACGTTTTGAAGAAAAACCAATTTATCTTCCGATGATTCTTCGATGAAAAATGTGAAAATTAAAATAATATTGTTTCGTTTTTGAAATTAATTAACTGTTAATTCTCACTTTTTCTTTACTTTATTATCAATCGTTAATTTTCAGGTTAATAATTGCTTAATAATTTGAAAAACATTTTCTAAAATTCCAAATGTTATTTGCACAAGCACTAAGCACATATTTGTCATTACTTTAATTACAACATTTAAACACTGATTTATGTGTGTATGTTTATTTAATATTTCAAAATTATCTGCTCATTTCGTATTTATCTGCAGCAATTTTGCAAATTTAAAACAACCACAATCATATAATCGTAATTTTTCAGCAGTTTTTGGCATACAGCAGTTTTGGACACATATACATATAGTTTAGGTTTACCTTTATACATAGTTTTGGTATATCTTATATGTACATATGTACGAATATGTATAAAGTTATGTATTTGGTTACATTCAATAAACAACCGATTCTGAATTATTACTATTATTTCACAAAATTTGACGAATTATTCCATTTTTACAACAAATTTTTACCAATTATATACATATTATAATAATTATAATTTGATGAAATTTCTACAAAATAGCTAGTAAATGTTCACATGTATTTAAATTTTGTTCCATTTACACAGATTTGGTGGTTGCAATTGAGATTTTATAATTTTAAATGTCACAATTTTCCATTTTCATAAAATTCATATATTTTCTTATCAAAAACAAATAAATTTGGTAAACAGCTACAAGAATTTTCCAATTTTTCATTGTCACGTTTCGAGTTTTGATGGCTTACTTTTTACGCCCTTTGCAATAATTGATATACATATTACAAAATAGCAAAATAATAAAATTTTATAACGAAAACAAAGAATTGTATTTTCATTGTTTTATTTTGGCTTTCAAATTTTTCAGTGAAATTTTCATTTGGCTTTTTAGATTAGCTTAAAAATGAATTCTATATATTTAGTCAAATTTAGAGCTTTCAATTTTTATGTTTTGATAGTTATTTTTATATAATCAATATTTTACAATAAATTTCACTGAAAAAATTTGAATTTTTTTTGAAATCATCTTCAATTTCAGCGTCTCAGCTTCATTCTTAAAATACACTCAAATCGTTGAAGTTCAACTGTTCTATTTTAAAATTATTTCTTTTCAACCTAAGCAACTAACCTTAATATATTGAATTGGACGATATCGGGTCTTTTTCAAATGTTGCTTAAATAAAAGGATTTAAACCTTTTTGTGTGATCTAATATGTATATTGTTTTTCGGATACAAAAAGTATCCAAAAAGTTCTTTTTATTCACAGAGTCTTCTCTATAAACCGCACAAATGTCCCTAGCGAGCTTTTGAGCGTTGATTGAAAGCGAACAGAAGCAGATGTTGGAAATTCTCATTTTTCTACTTGACACCAGTGCTTTAACTTACTTCCAAAATACATCCGCAGATCCAAGCGCATCCAAATACATCGTTTTTGTGTCCGCATACATTTGAATCTGGCTTTTTATATTCTAAATGAACTTTTTGATCCTTTTTGCATCCGAAATAAATTCAAAATGTTGAAAAATGGGCGGATACTTTTTTTGAGTCCGACAAAAATACGTTTTGCATATGACCTCATACCGTACCGGATGCTTGCATTCGAAATGCATTTTTTTGGAAATGCATCCATGGATGCATTTCGAATGCAAGCTAGAGCACTGCGTGATACTGTATTGTAACGCAATTGAATATAGTTAAAAACAATTTAAATTACCAATTAAATCAATATTGGAGAGAGCTAAAAAACGATATATTCCCAAAAGGTTTAAATCCTTTCATTTAAATAACATTTGAAAAAAAATCATCACTTATCGTCCAACCCAATGATGTACATAGTCTTGCTTGAAAAATCCATCTTTAGATCCTTATAAAGGATTAAAGTTACAAGTGAGTAATGTTTTCCTTTTTTTTATTTTGTTTCTTGAAAGATTGTCATTCGCATTGTTAGTTATTGCTACGATAACTTTTGCCAGTCGTATTACTACTTTTAATCGTATTTAATAAAACTTTTAAAGTCAGTTTTTCTATTTTTAGGTTGTTACATAAATTTTCGGACTTTCCGACATAACTTTTTTATGCAGAAACTTTTCGATGTTCTGTTTTTGCACGTGATAGAGAGCCTTGTTTTGGTCATTTTGGTGTATAACACTTGTTTCATTTGAAAATGAGACTTTCCGAAAGTTCCTCAAATACGAGTTTTTGCTAGTCTCATCAGCAAGGCGCTCGGACATAAAACTGTTCAACGATCAACGGTATTTGATTGCTTCTCGAAGTTCAAAGCAGGAAAAGTGGAACAAAAAACGGGCTGGCAGGCCGAAAGCCGTCAATGNTAATCCTTTATTGACTTATAAGTATTTGTTTTTGAACCAATTGTTATTATAATTGCATCATTATTATGTTATTTTAAAATTTTAAGATCAAACGCATTGAGAAGCACAAAAATGAAAAGAGTAGCTTGAAAAGGCAGCAGTAGGAACAACAACCCGAATATACAATTAGAATATAATAATTGTAAGGAATTTACAGAACATCACTCACGAGAACAAGAGACACGACAAACAACAAAAAAGAATTACAATTGTGTGTTGTTTAAAAAAAGAAATCACAGAAATACAACAACAACCAACACGCACGACACGACAGATAATAGAACATCAATCAAGAGAGAAAACAAAAAGACAAAACATCAATCAAGAGAGAACGGCAATTGACTATGAATTCGAAAAAAATAAAGTTAAAATACTTTCAGAAACCCTAATTTTGTTATTGATTTTTTTAATTTACGAACTTTTTTTTTCAATCACCGCCGATTTAGTGAGTGGTGTTGTCTAGTAAACAAAAAATAAATATTATTATCTAATTTGTTTCATAATTATTGGACTTTATTCGCGTTTTATCTAACACTTATTCTCGCAGCAAGTTGTATGTATCGCCAATTTTGCCGCATTCTGTGTCGTCAATGCTCTGTTTATATTATTTCATCCATAATTTCCCACATTTTTCATTGCCAAAGTTCGACAAAAATTATCTCAATTTTCCGTCATTTTGTATATAAAAACAAAAGAGAACAAAAATTCTTAACGAAGTTAAATTGATGAATGTTGAATGTGGGGGAATATCGAATTGCTGTGTTTTTGTTGTTTTTGTTGTTGTTTTTTTTGTATGCGTGTTGTTTTTTGTGTCTGCTTGGGGAGTTTTCGTGTATGTATGTATATTGCATATACAAAAATTCCTGCCACCACCACTAACTATAATATCACATTGCGCAAAACGCGCAATCCCGTGAACACA
>SAUE01000265.1:86266-98918 GCA_009724625.1 Deladenus siricidicola | reverse complement strand
GTGTGTGTGTGTGTGTGTGTGTGTGTGTGTGTGTGTGTGTGTGTGTGTGTGTGTGTGCGCGCGCGCGCGCGCGTGTACGTGTATGCATGAATTTTCAACAGTTGTATGTAAATGGCGGCGAAAAGAAAAATCAAATACGTAAATATGAAAAAAGAAAGAAAGTAGAAAATACGTTAGAGAAAAATGTTAAAGTCGAAAAGAAAATATTCGATAAAAAGGGCAAAAAGTTAGAGAACATGAAGCACATACAAACACACACACACAAACACACACAAACACACACATACACACACACACACACCTAAAGTCAAAACGTTTGAAACGTGACGAAGAAGAAGAGGTGATAAGTCAAGAATAATAATGTCAAAGTGATATTTTTTGATTATCTAAGATGTTTAGAAACTAAAAAGGAAGATAAAATATTAAAATTGATTTTCTTTTTGAACTTTATATGTTATTTTATTTTTTGTCACTGATTACGACGAAAAGATTTGTAATTAATTTTTTTGTGTCGAACTATGAAATTTGAATTTTTAATTTGCCAATAAAGTGTACATACACACAGTAAGTGAGAATGAATGTAAAATGGAAAACGCTTTGGAAATTTGTATGTTTAATTAAATACAGAATCCATTTCTTCACTTCCGATTTTCGGCGACACGTTTTCCTATTAAATATTTTCTTTACTCAATTCTTTACTCAATCTTTCTTTACTCAACAATAATTCGACTCGGAAATTCATGCCAAAATTATAAATTTGGTTTAGAAAGTGAAAATATGCTATCGATTATTTATAAATATGGAAGAATCGATGGTGTACTGGGATAAGATTTTTTTAAATAGAATATCGAGGCCGAGTAAAGATTTTGTACTATAATAAGTAACATTCTAATAGAAAAAATGGTAGAATGTCTAAAACAAACTAAAAATTTCAACACTGACATATTTTTTATAGAAATGCAAAACAAAACTAAAGTTCGGCGTATAATTGTAATAATAGTCAGCAAGAAATTTTGCGACGTATCAAAAAATAGAGAAAAATTCATATTATGTGCATAATTTTATGTATAACATACCGTGTAATTTTATTTTTTTCTTTTCCTCTTTTGAATTGCCTTTTGAAGCTATTTACTATGTTTTTCAAGATCAATTCGAGTTTGCATACGTATGTGCATACATATGTATATTTCCAAATATCATATGGTCGATTTTCGGTTGCTCACAATACATATGTATTAACCTACTGTTCGCACAAATTACACAGTTAAAATTGCCTATGAAATCAGTGGTCGAGATGTACACAAACGAGAAATAACAATCATCATTTTTACCTCATTTAGTTCACGTACACTTCATCCACCCACTTTGAACATATATTTCTCGAGAAGAAAAGGAAAGTTATGTTGAAAGTAGTACAAAAGTGGAGTAAAGAAAAATGAACAAATAAGAATACACCGAGAAACGAGAAAGAAAAACTGTGCGAAGAGCACAGAGAATAAACAATTGTGTGAAGAAAGTGTTTTATGGGATCGCATATGCTCGGCTAACATCACACTATCATTCATGATCAACTATCAGCACACCACACCACACCACATCACATTCCCATCACCATCACCATCCCCATCCTCTCTCCTCCCCTCTTCTTCTTGTGTGCTCAAGCATCATTTTTGAGTACCATTTCTTTCTCGGAAAATCCGAAATTTGCGCGAAGAAATTTTTTTGCTTTACTCAGCGAAAAAAAAACAAAAAATATTCGAAACACATGAAAAATGCATACAAAATTTTTTATATTTGCATTTTCTTGTTTGAATTTGTGCTAAAAAATGGCTAATAAAATGCGAATTTTACTTTCTGTTATTATTATTATTATTTATTTATTATTATTTATTCAATCTAATAATTTATTTGCTAACAATTCTTATTATTATTTCCAAATTTTTATATGGCAATGGAATTAGCGCAAAATTTTTATGATTTTTTATTTTTATTATTTCTGTTTCCATTAACACAGAAAAAATTTATATTATTTTTTTAATATTTTTTTGTTGTTATTATTTTGCAATTATTGTATTGCTTTTAAATGGTAGAAGCAAACATTTAGGCTGACAGATTTTTATTACATTTTTTGGGTACTAAAAAATTCTCAAACAAAACTCAACATGTAATTAAAGAACTTTTTTCCAAACGTCTAATGTCGCATCTAAACTTTTTTTTCTAATTTTCATACATTCTGCTATTAAATTAAAAACTGTCAATTCACTCGCAAAACATTTGTAATTACAAAAAAAGGCTCACTCAAACGTGTGCCTTGGTTTTTTGCCTCGACTTTATTCCCTTCAAATTTGGCTTTCTGTTGCTCACGAAATTGGCGCACCTTATCAGCAGCAACAAAGTCGATAAACCCGAAGTACACAAAAAAAAGAATTTCTCCCCCACTTTCCTTGTATCATTCTAATCAATTCTACAATCATTTTTTTTCCATTTTTTTGTGTGTGATTGGAATTAGCCAATATAAACGAATTTAAAGAAAGAAAGTTAACCAATTGTGCAGGGTATAACAATTTTTAATTTCATTACTTGATGATGATTATTATGTATGTACAGTACACATACATACATATGGAACATTCAGTCACTCATATTTATTTACTCGAATTTACACATATACATTTTTATTTATTTATATACACTCATATTTATTTATGTATATGAGAGTAAAAATTAATATCGTTTTTGTTATTTTGAGTTCCAAACTTGCGTCAATGCTTTCGAATTATTTTTAAAAATGTTTTGTACCGATAACTCAAACCACCTGAGCATTTTTAATTCATAAATTCAAAAAAACAACACACACACACACATCAGAGTTATCGATCAAAAACTATTTTCTGAATTTTAGATAAATTTTACACCAATAAGTGAAATTTGATCTTAATTAATTATTCTTGCTTTAAATCCAGCATGCCTTTTTGAAGTCAATTACATAATATTTTAATTCAAAAGTTTGCAAATCGGAAATTCATAATGCCATTTAGAGATAAAAGCGCGAAACTTCAATTTTTGCTTTTATGGATTAAAATATTTAACAAATATTAATTACTGCACAAATTGGGGCATATTTTAACGCCCACTTATTTTAGAATTTTTTTCTTAATTATCGTTTTGTTATATATGCATGTGTGTGTATGCGTGTATGTGTACGTGTGTATGTGTGTGTGTGTATGTGTCTATGTATGTGTTTGCTTTTTTTAATTAGCAAGTATTAATCGCCGATTTTTTTTATAAACGTGACCATTTAAAGAATTTACATATAGCGTGAATAATCCCGCGGTGGTCCCGACTGAAATATTTCTCGTTCTTACATACGCACATAAATATGTATAGTTTTTAAACTTTAAATTATTATATTATTTCTAATAGAATTTCGTGCCTAGTTGTCCGTTTTATTGAATAGCTTTAAATTAAATATCTATGTAATTAATCGAAAATCTAATTGAAATTATGTAGCTTCAGGATCATAAAATTCGTTAAAATGTTCCATTTTTTGTCATAACACATTTCATTTTGTCATAACATTTCCCACAAGTGATTCATGCTTACTTTACCAAAGATAACATCGCAAAATTTCTTGACATACATATACAATGAATATTTTGCATATATGTACAATGAATATTCTGGCATTTGTTGAATTGTTGAAAATTCATTAATTTCTTATTGAATTTGGTTAAGCCATTAGAAAGTTTATACATATATCATCTTTTGATATAATTGTAAAATCATCATTTTTCAATAATTGAATTTTTTGTAGGAAGATAGTCGAAAATTGCGATTGATTCCGTTTTTTTATTCATTGCAAAACCGCTATTTCATCGATAGTTGTTGGTGAGTAAATCCTACTGTAACGTCGTCATCAATACTTCGCACATACAATTCTCTTCCACAGACAATATTTCCTAGCAAATCGCGTCAGGACTGCTGGCGACCGGCCTTCTCGCCATTGACAATTCTTTACCATTTCCCCATTCTCCAGGTTTTTTCTCGACTTTTTTTTCGCGTTACGTTGGTTAAATTTTAAAAGTACGTAAATTTTTAATGGCTCAATGTTCACACTGAACGCGCAAAAATTAAAGCCATTAAAAATGTTATATAAAATTTTTCATCGCGCAAAAGGTGTCACTTTCACTGTTTCAATATGCCAAATATATCATATTTGATATATGTATGTATTATATGTATGTATATTAGAGCAAGCGCAAAGTCTAGAGAAAATTATATAAGGCAGGTCTTGGCCGAATTACTTTTTTTTATCTTCTTTTTTCATTTTTAGATATTATTTTTAAATATGTATTCTGAGTCCAAATTTTTTCATTCTTATTTAAATATTTGTTAAAAAAATTGCCAAAACTACTTGTGAGACTACAAAGAAAATGCCAAATTCAAATTTTCAAAATTATACCGTTATTATGTATAAAGAAATTAATAACAGCGTAAAGTAATAAATAATAATAAACCGGTAAATTAAAGCAAATTTTACGGCGCTAAATCCGCCAGATCGGATTACCCCAAAGCCGAACAGTAACTTAAAAGAGGTTGAAAGCGAAATTTCGAAAAGGCAAATAATTTATTATCGATTTTCATTTTTCAATTTTCAAAATCCGCATAAGCCAAAAAAATCTTCAAAAATGCGAGAAAAAGTGTTTCCGGCTTATTTTAAGAGCAAATATTTTCGTTTCAATACATTTTTAATTTTTCAAGTGCTAAAAAGTTGTAAAATTTACGGAAATACATACATATTCATTCTCAATAAATTGTAGATAATACATATTTTTTAATATTTTTTAAAAATATTGACGGAAAATTGATTTTTTTGCAAAATTTTTGAGAGGCGTGAAAATAATATTAAAACTTTTTTTGCAATATTTCACATAAGTAAACATGAAGTATATATGTATAAGTCCATGCATATATATATTTCAAAAACAAATGTTATATTTCATTTTGTACATGTAGGTACACATTTTAGGAAAATAAAGTTATAATAAAAACTAAAGACCGCTTAATTCGTTCTTTACAGTTTTCTTTCAAAGTTTTAGGGATTTCCTCTTCTTCGACGGGCTTTGACGTCGTCACAGCGTTGTCAAACAGTAATAACTTCGAGCATTTTCAACAGCTACAGCGACAAAAGGAGTCCACCACCACCACCAACAACAACAACAACAATTTATCTTCGTTGTCACAAAGCGAACAATTTGCACGTCAGCACCAAATATTGTACGGCGCTAATTTGCAGGAAAACTTACAACTCGAACACCAAGAGCGTTTGGAGTCGCAGCCACAGACGCAGCGACACCAAAACAATACAACAGCTACGTTTCAGCCGCCCTTTGGGCGTTTGAATACCTCCACAGCCCTACAACATCAACAACTACTACAGCAGCGGAAGGCGCCTTTCCCTTCTCAACAACAAACACAGCCACGTCGCCGAATGGGACGAAAAAAGATTCAGATTACACGTATTCTGGATGAGAGAAATCGACAGGTTTCCATCTACAAAATCATAAAAACAAAAATTGAAAATTTTCTCGGTACACTGTAGATAACGATATACTGCTATTGCATCTGTTAACTAAAACAACAATAGCAAACAACAATAAAAATAAAAAGTAAACAATAGCAAATAAACTGTAAGACTTTTATGATTATTTGTAGGTGACATTCACAAAGCGCAAATTCGGCTTAATGAAAAAAGCTTATGAGCTTTCGGTGCTTTGTGATTGCGAAATAGCGCTGATCATTTTCAACTCGACGAATCGTCTCTTCCAGTATGCCTCAACGGATATGGATAAAGTCTTGCTCAAATATACGGAATACAATGAACCTCACGAAAGCCGCACTAACCTCGACATTATGGACTCGCTTCACCGAAAGGAGAGCAAAGCCGGCGGGGTGGGCGATTCTGACGACGAATCACCGGGTAAGAAAACCGACGCAACCAAATATAATATTAAAAGCTAAAATGTAATTCAATAATAAATGTTATTAAAATAAATTTATTAGTAACGAAATTTTAGTAATTTTGAATTTAGCGCCAAGCCCGCCTCAACACACGTCTCTGTCGGACCTCGCATTAAATGGCGGAAGCTTATCTGTGTCACAAGCACAAGCCGCAGCGGCTGTTGCAGCAAATAATAACGCGGCCGCTCTTCACGCAGCCATGGCCGCTTACGGAAATGGACTTAATGTTGCCACCACGTCAATAAACGGTAACAACAATAATAACAATAACCATTGCGGAAATGCAGCTGCAGCCGCCGCAGCGGCAGCTGCAGCAGCCGCGGGACTACAACAATCGCACCAACAGCTGGATTTCAACGGTGTTGCGGCACAACTGTTCAACAACCCGTTTCTTAATGTGACGTCATCGGCGGGCGGTGGAGGGGGAGCTGGATCACCCTACAACAATAACAGCTCCGCATCAGCAGCCGCAGCTATTATTCGGGGAAATGTTGGATCAAATTCCTCAAATTCGAATATCAGCGACGGAGGCGGACAATCCTCCTCAAATCAACAACAAAGACAACAACTCCCAAAAATAATGCATCAGGTAAGTAAAAAAATGATAATCTTTTATTATATTCTGTAGAAGTATGTCTAAAATAATTTTATGCCTTTTGTTCATTTCGTAAATCTTTGAAATTGCAGGACTTTGCATCAACTAGTTCATCTTTTACTCAAAATTTTGCTCCAATGTCGATTACAAGTGGCGTGGGACGGACAGATATGAACCTCAGTCCACATCACCGCCTCTTGCCAGGTCAACGGCCTGCGTCGACCGCCGGAATTCTTCAACATCATCACGGCTCCGCAGGCTTAATTCCAGGGGGAGCGCCGCAATCCCTGACTCCACAGCCCACAAGCATGCATGAACATCACCATCATCAACAACAACAACAAATGCAACATCACCATCAACACCATCAACACCAGCAACATCCGTCACAGCATCAGCTACATAATATTCAATCTACATCACACCATGATATGACATCGCTTCAACAACAACAGCAGCAACAACAGCATCAACTAAATCTTCATCAATTGAATTTACAACAACACCAGCAACAACAACAACAAAATCATTTGAATCTAATTGATTCTGGCGGTGGTGGTCCTAACTCTTCAGATCGCACTGTATCCGGCGCAGTAGCACCACAGTTAAGTGGAACAAACATCGCAAATTGGCTCGATGAGAAGTATTTAAAATTGGAACCGCCAAATTCACCGTCGGAGAAGAGAGCACGTTTAGAAAATTGGCGAGCTCAACAACCATCTACCATAACATAACATAGTAACTAACATTAAACAATTGAAAAAATTTTCGTTCGAAAAAATTGTACTGCAGCAGTAGGGGAGGAAAAGAATTGAACTGAATAGAAATCGAACCCGCGTCCCTGACGTCCGACGTGGTGCTCTTTTACTAAGCTGTCAGTCTCTCTTCTTAACGTGCCCCACATGTAGCCTTTAGGATATCCCAACCGACTGAAAAAGCCGGTCACTCGGCCTACGACAACCGACATGCTCAAAACTACCGCGGTACACCTGAATGCATATAAAGCTGTTTGGTGCATCATATGTTGCAGCGGTCGGGAAGGAAAGAATTGGACCGAATGAGAATCGAACTGGCGTCCCTGGCGTCCGACGTGGTGCGCTACCACTAAGTTCGGCCCTCTTCTTTACGTGCACCACATTCAACCTTTAGGCCAATATTCAGCTAAAATTAATTTTTCAGCCAGTAAAATGTAAAATATTTAGACCATTAAAACGAGGGCATCAAATATAAACGCTGTAATACTCAAAAAACACAGTGAATGTGTTAGTAAAACTATTAAAATACATATACTCAATTATAATGATGCTACCTTACGGTATTGCTAAATTCTACGAATTTATAACACTAGCTCAAGATGTTTTTAATTAGTACATCAGGTTACCATCTTACTATCAAATTTTTATCTTAAGAAAGGTTCTTTAATTGGTTTTATTGCATCTTGAATGAAAACTGAAATCTTGCGAAATTAATGAAATTAATTCTATAATTTTGGAGCAATTTCTAATATTCCACGATTTTAAATTATGATTCGAATTTCGAAATATCGAAATTGGACAGGTCAATTCTCCCCTCCATTTTTGCATATCAATGAAGCGCGAAAAAAATGTCACATTGAATAAACTGTCTTTGGCATTCTTCTTTATCCTATCGCGGGTAGCGAGATCCTCTACTCTGAAAAACGACCAAATGTCCGTCATATACTTTGATGCTGTGAATTATCTGTATTTCGGGTTCCAATATTTTTACACCGTAGGGCGGTTGTATTGTTGAATAGTTTTAGTTATCGCCAAACTACATGTAAATTCTTCGTTTTTATATAGTAAGCTACTGTAATAAAATAGTTCTAGAGAAGAATGAATTCAAACTTTCTGTCAGAATAAAAATACCAAGTAATTTGAAAATAACCACAAAAAATTTATAAATAAATTTTATCACTAGGTAATTCACAATATTTCATGTGAAATTCCAATTCATTCTTCTCCATAAATAATCAAATTTCGGTGAAACTCATTATTACTGTAATAAAATTTAACAAATGTCTATGCTCTTCAAGTTTGAAAATGATTCTCTTGTCCCGGTAAAATTATTTTCTTCCTTTTAATTATTTTCACGTTATTAATAAATATAATTATTTAAGGTCACATATATTGAATAAACAGTTTTAATTCTTCATTCTTGCTTCATTGCGAATTTACAATTAAGATTTGACAATATTTCTGTGATGTCTGATCGAAGCTATTCTCAACCATCAAGAATGAAGCTCCGTTGCAACCTTTAAAAATTAAAAATAATGTTGTTCCAGTAAAGAAAATTTGCGAACGAATCCTCCACGTCTTACCCAAAAATGAACATTTTTGTCATTTACTGAAAATGTCTAGTAAAATTTTCTTTGCAAATAACAAAAAAATCGGCACGTTTTATAAAGTACTAAAAACTTCAATTATCTTACTCAAGAAAATAAATTACTGAAATTTATTTGGATGAAAGAAAAATAAACAACGTCTAGAAAAAAATGAAGTCCTTATTTTAATATTACAATAACAAAACAAAACAGCGTTATTCAAATCTTCCACGTTATTTTCTTGAAATTCTTCTATGAGTTGGTCGCGGACGTGGATAGAGAATTCTTCGCACAAACACTTTTCAAAAATGTGGCCAATTCCTGAGCGACGTGCGTTTTCGCCACCTCATCGATCACCGGCCGGAATACGGGTGGATGGAAGCCGTTGGACTGAAGCACTGGAGCAGCATTATAAGATAAGTTCTGTGGAACATTGCCCGGAATATTCCCGTTATTGGCTTGATTACTAATTCCACCACCAACACTACCGCGAAAATTTGAATGGGAATAAGGCCCGTTATCTGCATTGTGATCGAATGAATTCATTCTATTAAAATTAGTCATAGCAACATTGTTTTCCAAATATTGATTAAGCTGAACGCTGGGAGAGGAAGGCGCATTGTGCGTGAAGTTGGTGCGAATATTGTTGGTAGCAAAATCGCCGTTATTATTGTTAGTAAAGGGGGAGGCCGATGAGGATTTTACTAGATGTAAAAAAAACAATCATTAGCTAACAAGGAAACATCAAAATAGACCACCACACTTTTTCCCAAAATTCATTTGCGAGGACTAGCAGCATTAATTTAATGTAAACTGGCAACAGAAAAACCTTGGCAGTAGTCGGTTGGTTATTAAGAAACTATCCCAAAAATTTCATTCAACAGACACCATGAAAATTTTTGTCCCCCGTTGGTTTTAACAGGACGATCATAGTTAAGATTTATATTACCTTGGACCGGGGGTGCAAAAAATCATCGACCGTTTTTGAAAAATTGTTGCACGCGCTTTTTCACTTCATCTATTTTGATTTTCTCTGAAAAATTTGCTAAGATCGAGAGATGGGTCCCATTAAGACCCAATAAGGAATCTTATCGTTAGTGAGTCTTTCCAAAACATCTTAGTGAGCCTTACCAGAAAAAAAATCTAGTGAAGAAATATGGTAAAATAGCGCGTGACAACTATCCAAAGGTAGTGCCAGTGTTTGGCGATTTGAAACTAGGCTAGTACTTTAAAATAAGTCTTTGCACAAGATAACTTACAAGAAGAGCTTTTATTCTTTGCTTGTTTTCGTTTTTCACACGCCTGAAGCTCGCTTTGATCATCGTCCTTCACACCATCGCCATCAGCATCCGCTTTTCCATTTCCGGCATTAGAGGTTGTCACGGCGGCTGATGCACCTGACTCATCCGAGTCTTCGCGACGGTTGCTGTCCGATGCTTTGACGGTGGCAGCCTTTACCGTCGCCGTCAATTGTATCATCGCCGATGCTCCATCATCGTCATCCTCGTCACCATCACTATCGCTGAGTGTAATAATATCACAATCGGGCAATTGAACAGATTCCTTATTTAGAGACGCACTACCTATAATAAAAAATGTTAAGCTACAAAAAAGTTATAATATTAAAACAAAAGTTATTTTTATCTAAAAAATTTGTACGGAATACCGAATGTGAACGAAGGATTGATTTCACAAAAGAAATAATCTCTTTATATGTTGCAGAATTTATAAACAACATTCAAAAATGCTTAACAATCCAAAACATAAAATTGTGAGTGCCTAAGTAGATATTTTCTTGAATCAAAGATAAACAAGGTGAAATAAAATAAAATATCTTTAAACCACTAATTTAAAGACATAAAAAATGAGCAGTGCCTTCAAGCAAAAATTTAAAATATACTATCGCAATCCAAAATAAAATGAAAAATACTAAATCATATAAACCAAAAAATAAATTATTATCCTTGTTCGCCACAAATTCGTCTCCCACTTTACATAAACATATAGTGTTCCCAAGTCTCATTGCAAGCAAAACTTATTAAAAAAAGCCGTGTGGCCGGCTTGAAAACTTCGAACTCCCCTTAAGCCCCCCCCCTTACACTCGCCCGCGTATACTCTCAATCAGCAAGAGAAGATGATTTTTACCTTCAAATATCTCAAATCAGAGAAACACATTATGTTTTGAAACGTGCAAAACTCCTAAAACTTAAAAAAATCACAAGTGCGCAAATTTTAGCTAATTTTAATTTTTTTATGAAAGAAAAATGCATTCGGAACAACGATTAAAAACTGGCCAATAATATTTCTTATTGGAATGTTCTTAAACGTAAGATGCAAAATTTAAGACGAATCCGTGGCAGACCAGGCGTAATTATTCCATTATAAGTGTTAAAATATATGTATAAAAAAGTTTTGCCAAAAAACTTCAGTGATTTTTTTTCTCAAAAAACAATCATTTTTTCTGGCCTTTTTTCGGCGACTTCTTCTTATACATTACAATAAATTTACGCATATCACAAGAAGACTTACAAGAAGAAGAGCTTTTGCTCTTTGTTTGCTTTCGCTTTCCGCATGCTTGAAGCTCACTTTGATCATCGTCTTTCACATCATCACCACTAACAGCCGCTTTACCATTCCCGGAATTAGGCTGCTCTGCCGCGGCGACTGACTCATTGCTTGACGGACATGACTCATCCGAGTCATCACGATGATTACCGTCTGTATTCACCGATGCCGCTGCTGTGACGGTATCAGCCTCTACGGTCGCCGTCAACTGCATCATCGCCGATGCTCCATCAACATCATCGTCGTCGTCGCTATCGCTGAGTGTGATAATATCACAATCGGGCAATTGAACAGATTCCGTGTTGAGAGACGCATTCTCTGCAAATATTTGTTATGTATTAGTTATTCGCAAAATATTTTAAAATTTGTTGACTTAAAATATTTTATATTTTAAGATTTTAAATTGATCATACAAATTTTTAAAAATTTCGAAAAATTGGCAAAACTGAAATTTTTTGTAAAATCGACGAAAACTCACCTTCGCGCTTGGGAACTGGCGCTTCTGAATGCGACGGTGGTTGTGGAACCGGCACCTTCTTTTTGGAAGTTGAAGCGACAACCACATCCTCACTGTCGTCATCCGAAAGATCCATTACTTCTTCTGTGAAGACACGCCACGTACCATCTCTCAACAATTCCACGTCATCCACAGATGAATCAGTAGTCGAAATTACCTTTTGAAAATATCTAAACACGTAAACTGTTAAAATAAAATAAATTGTAATTACCACATGATATTCACAATCAATATAACATTGTAATGTAACATAATTCAAATGTAACAAAAAACTCACTGATCGATAATCAACTTCGAATATAAAGCTTGCTTGTCGCATACGGGGCATTTCCAAACCGGACGTTTCTCGCACATCATCAAGTAATTCGTGAGATCAAAAAATTGCAAATGAGTACATTCCATCGCCCGGGCTGGCAATTTAACTCGCGTTCTCATCAACTAAAAATTAAAAAAATATATCCAATAAAGAATTCAATAGTCTTCAATTCTCCTCAGACTATTCCTTTCTTACAGGGGCGTAGCCAAAAGGGCAAGTGGGGCAATGACCCTCCACCCGAAATGAAATTCTGAAGTACAATTTTTCACTTTATCCAATTAAAAAAATGGCTTTAAG
>SAUE01000265.1:33334-54502 GCA_009724625.1 Deladenus siricidicola | reverse complement strand
AAGCCGGCTTAATAAGATAAAATTGCTTTGATTTCGGCGTGCCGTTTTATTTGTTTCTCATTTACTGTTATCTCAAAATGTTATTGTTACTATTGTTGCGTTTACGTAAATAAATTATTATTATTATTATTATTATTATTATTAAAAGGCTTGTAAAAACAATGTCTTGAAAATTGCATGGCTTAATTTGGATAAAGCCTAGTTTATCCCCCCCCCCCAGAATTTCAATTTTTTTTACATTTTTTACCAATTACGAATATGGTATTGGTTTTGCCAGGAAACGCCAAAAAAGTAGTATTTCGACCTCCAAAAGTCAGAAAACCATAGGGGGACCAAGGTATAATAATTTTCGAATTCGCAAATTATTACATATTTCGCGAAAAAAAGGTGAAAAATTTTTTTGCTCAAAATCGTTTCAAAACAAATTAGAAAGCAATAAAAACGAGTTATTAGCCTCGTTTGCGGAGCTTGAACCTTAGGCCTTAGGCTTAGCCTAAGGTTTAAAAAAAGGCGAGTAGGCAAGTCTCGAGTATTCTTAGGCTTAGGCTAAGCCTGAGTTTTAGGCGAGTAGGCAAGTGCCGTGGCTATGCTTAAGGTGACCCGACATTTGCGGACGGACATTTGCGGACCCGACATTTGCGGACCCGACATTTGCGGACCCGACATTTGCGGACGACATTTGCGGACCCGACATTTGCGGATGAAATAATAGCAAATTTTTTTATTTTAAAATTTTCAAAATTTTTTAATTTTTTAAATTTACATTTTAAAAATAAAAAAAAAATTTTTTTCACTTTGTTCATTGATTGCTTAATTTTTTAAAATTGCAAAAAAATGTCGAAAACATTTCAATAAGTGATTATGTAATTCTAAAATTATGTTTGAAACAATGAATCAACATAATACATGTAACTTTCATTTCCCCAAGTGTAAAAGACGAATCCACACATAAGTACAATTAAAAATGTTCATTAAACAGTTTATTCATCTATGTAATCTATTATTTTATTTCCCATTAGACGGTATTGAAGCGCGCGTAAACTTATTGAAATGTTTTCGAGATTTTTTTGCAAATTCAAAAAATTAGGGATTCTTTCGGGTTATCGGACCCCCAAAAAATTTTTTTTTCATGATTTTTTTTGGTTTTCCGGCACGGAGAATTCGAATTTAATTATGTTTTTTAGCGACCCCCCAACACGTGTGCAGTTGGGGGTGGGGTGACCCCCAACACGTGTTGAAGCTGGCTGTTAAATCGGAATTTGACTTGGACTTACTCGGAGTTTGGCTTAGACTTAGAGTTTGACTCGGAGACTTCAACACGTGTTGGGGTAGTTATACCCCACCCCCAATTGCACACGTGTTGGGGGGTGTCGCTATACCCCGCCCACCCCCAGTGAAAATGTCAAAAACTGCACAAAAACAACTAAAAAAGTAAAAAACACTATTAAATTCGAATTCTCTGTGCCGGAAAACCTAAAAGAACCATCAAAAAAAATTTTTTTTGGGGTCTGATAACCCGAAAGAACCAAATTAAGCAATCAATGAACAAAGTGGAAAAAATTTAAAAAAATTTAAATTTTTGAAAAATTGAAAAATTTTTGGAAAATTTTAAAAAATTTTGAAAATTTTAAAAAATAAAAAAATTTGCTATTATTTCGTCCGCAAATGTCGGGTCCGCAAATGTCCGTCCGCAAATGTCGGTGTGCCATGCTTAGGCTAAGCCTAAAGTTCCATAGCAATTTTTAATGATTTCTAATTTGTTTGAAAAGATTTTGAGCAAAAATTTTTTTCTCGAAAATTATACCTTGGTCACCCCTGTGGTTTTTTGACATTTGGCGGGTCGAAAATTTTTTTGGCGTTTCCTGGCAAAACCAATATCATATTCGTAATGAGCACGAAAAACTGGTCTAGAAAAAGTAAAAAAAGTTTTGAAATTCTGGGGGGGGGGCTAAACTAGGCTGACCCCCTTAATTTTTTGGAAAAACTTCGAATTCCAACTTGGAATAGCGAAAATTTCGAAATTCCGAGGCTCAAAATGACCGGAATTTCGCCCAACCGTGGTGCTCTCCTAATGTAAAATGAGATCCAATGAAAAAAATTGAGAAAAGTAACAACAGCGGAAACTATGTACATATTAGGTTATTTCACGCCTCGCCACCATAATTAAAAAATGGAAATCGACTTCTTTCTTTTTTTATTACCTGCTGTAAATAAATGTAAATTCTGCTACTCGAAAAACTTAAAATTTTGTCAATTACACTAAATGTATTTTGAAGTGATATACAAAAATTAAAATACGTCAATCCACCGTATCTTGAACCAGTATATTTACGTTTACGTTATTCCACTGGTTGTATTCAGTTTATTGTACATAAGCTAAAGTCAGTGATACATATGTAAAATATCAGATAAAGATGGAATATTGTTTGAAAACTTACCACTTACACTTTTTTCTCAGTCTTAATGACCATTAGAAATCACAAGAACACGTTCAATTTGAACATTTTTTGGATATAGTTGCTCATCGTTTATGTCATTCTTTAATTTGCTTGTGTTATTCATCTGTGTATTTATGTTTGCATTTGTTGGGAATATTTGAAGAAGAACTAAAAATTATCACTAATCAAATTTGCATTTATTTATGGTCAAAACTGTGATTGCAAATGAGTGGATGTGAACCATGTAATTGGGATATTCAGGAAATCATATGCTTTTGGTTGCTTCATGAGAATGGGTTGGACAATGATATTCACATTTATGTACATTTCACAGGTCAATTCCAGTTTTATTTACTGCTTTATGAATTGAATAATATAAGCTTGGACAAATAAAACTAAACTACATTTGAAACTCCGATTATTACGTATATCCTAGGGAAGTTTAAATGTGGTGTTACACCACACACTAAAAAAACTGCGACTAATCCTTGTTTTTTCTTACAATTAGATATTCTTGAGAAATTATTCAATCTCACATCGTATTGAAGATGATAAGTTAGCTAATTATCACTAATATATTGGAAAGCATATTTAGTTGAATGTGTTGATATAAAATAAATGCGGCGAAACGTAGAAGAAAAGCTTTCACTTCGCTTTTCAAGCCTTTATTTATTTTGATTATATGAAAATCTTCTCAGGTTAAATGTGTAACTTGTTGTACTATTGATGTTTTTAAATCTTCAAATGCGTTAATTTTCTGGCACTATATATTGAAAATATGTTTATAAATTACTGTATCAAAAAATGTTTATAGATTTACAAATATACTGTATCACCGTATCACATGTATGCTTTATACAAATTTAGAGTTCACGGTCGAATACATTCCACTATGTTGTCCAAGTTACTGTCGGTAATGGTATTTGCCTTTGTTATTATACACACAGACGCATTCTTTTTTGGTGGTGGCGGAGGTGGCGGTGGTGGGGGATGTTCCTGCGCAGCAGCACCAGTATGTCCACCACCACCTACGTGTCCAATTGCTCAAACAGGTATGAAATTTTATTTTTTGTGAAGAAGCAAACATTTGACATTTAGCACCTTGTATACCGCAATCCGGGTGTGGAGGTGGCGGATATGGCGGTTCAGATGGTAAAGGCGGTGGTTCTTATGCATCACCACCCATCTCATATGGTCCGCAGGTACCAATTCAATCGATAAAAAATAAAGCTATTTGAAGATAACAACATAATTACTTCAGTCATACGCCGGCGCTCCTAAGGGGAGTTATGCATCCACTGGTTCGCAATATATAAGAACACATCAACTTCCCTCGAATTACGCATCGGGACCAGCGATTGGCGCTCAACCACCACCTGGGTACTCTAACGGACCAGCTGCTGTTGTGGGACCTTCCATTGGTTCTCACTCGGGTGGCAACAGTTATTCAAGAGGCCCTGTGCAAGTTCAGCCAGCCTCGTACACAGGACAAGCAGCTGGTCAACGTATCCAAGAAGTGGAAGATGATTTGGTATTCTCTAATCGAATTACAATTAATTGAATTACGAAAATTGTTTCTTAGAGGAAGTAGAAATGGGAAGTTTCACTTTCCAAAAAAATATTGAAATTTTAATTTTTTGAAGCACAAAAATTTTATTTGTGTTATGTATACATATACCGCTTATAAATCATATTCGTACAAAATTTTGAAAGCAGAATAAGCTAATTTTTGAAAGCAGAATAGGAAATAGTGAAATGGAAACAGAAATGTTAACACTCATAATATATACCGTAACACATTTTTTACGCTGAAAGTGAAATTCATCAATACATATAAACAGCAAAAATACCGAAATATGTATGTACGTCAAAGAAAAACATATTTACACCACTGAATTACAGGATGAGCAAATGATGGCCGAGACAAAAGCCGAAGATGTATCTAATCAAGAAGCATCTTCAAGTAGTTCAAGCTCCGCTACTGTAGCTGATCATGTAAACTTGAACAATGCAAATGGTACTCTCGAAGTAGTTGAGGCCATTGATATTAGCCGACTATCATTAACTAACAATACCGAATGCAACAGTGAAGATCTTCGCAAAATTTTGTTAGATGTAAGTCATTTTATAATTGATATTTCAAAAATATCCAATGTACAGTATTTTATGGGTTATTTAATTAAAAAATGTTCAACTAAAATTATTTTAACGCAGTTTCCTAAAAAGTGACTTTAATATAAACTTTTACTTTCCTTTTTTAATTTTCAGTATTTAGTTTTCTAGAGTCCTTCAAGTGTTTTACTTACTACTAACTATTTTAAAGTTTATAAGCGAATAATTAATTTTAACCTTTATCTTCAAAACACTGAACACGTGCGAATTATATTTTAGAACATGGACGAAGACCTGAATTCATCAAAACGAGTAATTCAATTGAGCGCAGAAGCCAAATTTGGTGGTCGCTTTGACGTTATTTGCTCGAGTAACGATTTTTCCTACGTGACAAATACAGAGTTGTATTGCCAAGAAACAAAGCAACAAGTCAGTTGTTACGCTTATCGTCAATTATAATCCACGATAGTTCGATTTCTACCTGACATAACCATTTTTCGCTCAAAAAAGTATTTATCATTACTTTGATGACACAGATTGTAATAGATCGAATATGAAACACGTACATATGTACGTATATGTAATATTATTATATTTTGTTAATATTTATTTTGTTAATTATTTCTTTCACTTCACAGATTTGGATATGTGATTCTTTAATATAACCATTTGAGGTTGTAGAAATACTTGTACAACATTACACCTTGAATTTATTATCACAAAACTGATATCCTATGTATGACCTCATTAACTTTTTATTGTTTTCAATTGTTATAATTAGTAAAAGAAAAAGAATAAATGTTAATATATTTATTACAATACAAGAAAAAATGCATTTCTGAGTACTAAATGTAGGATTTTGTAAGATTTCCGAAATTTATTGACTTGAAAAATTTCACTTCCGAATCGCTTAGACTTCATAGCTAGAACCCGTATTGTAACCTGAATCCGCAAGAGTCTAAAAATGGATGCAAAGCGAACGGAAGTCTACAAGATTCAAATTAAATCCATTTTGAATACATTTATGAAAAAATAAATTAATTCAATTAGATACAAATTGCATCCAACATTGATCCGGTAGGCACAGCTATTCCTGCGCACCAAAAAAGGCCTGAAAAATTTTGCATCTGAGATTCAAGTTACTGGTATAAATGTTTAGTATAAATGTTCAACCTTTACAGTTTTTTCTAATTTATTGTAACCTTTAACCGTAAATAATTTTCAACCAAATGTATATTCCGTTTAATTTTGTGACGAGGAAGAAGTTTGGTGGTTGTGCTGTTATATTCCGAAGTTGTTTCCTCTAAAATCGTCGAAAATAAACCTATAAACCATTCGGTAACCTTTTCTTCTTCGTTTGTGGGGATTGATTTTGTATAGCTTCAAAATTCCTCGAATATATTCCCCGATTTACGACTTTTTTTAATATAATGATTATTATTTAGGCAAATAGACAGCGAGCTGAAGATGTATTCCTTGCCGTCCAACACGCGAGTATGGAATATTGAAAAGTATCAGCGTCTTTCCGACATTCGCAACAATCCAATTGTAATTATTACGCTGAACTTTAACACTTTTTTTGGTTCTTTTGTGATATCGGACCACAAAAAAAACTTTTTTTGATCATTTTTTAGGTTTTCTGGCATGGGGAATTCAAATTTAATAATGTTTCTTCCTGTTTTTGTGCAGTTTTCGACATTTTCACTGGGGTAGACGGGGTATAGCGACCCCCAACACGTGTTGAAGTCTCCGGGCCAAACTCCGATTTCCCAGCCAGTTTCAACACGTCAATGCGTATAATTTTTTGTGCAGTTTTTGACATTTTCGAAACATAATTTTATAACGTAATTCTAACAAAAGGCAAACAAAATCAACGATAAATAATTATTAGAACGTTAGCAAACTAAAAAAGTAAAGTGACAATATGTGAGGTTAATGTCAAAAACTGCACAAAAACAACAAAATTAGTAAGAAACATTATTAAATTAGAATTCCCCATGCCAGAAAACCTAAAAATGATCAAAAATTTTTTTTGTGTGGTCCGATATCACAAAAGAACCCTTTTTTTAACTATTAATATCATATCTAGAATGTGAATGAAATCCAAGAATCTAACTTTGTAATGCTTGCACGCGCCATTTTTACCCGGTGAATATGTTAAGGCTATCGAAAAGAAGTACATGAACGACCTCGTCCTTCAAGTGAACATGAATCTGAAGATGATCTCGGTGGTCAACAACGGCACAAAAATGGAGGAATTTTGCTTCTCGCCGCTGGTCTATCCTCATGAAGTCATTTGCAAGGATATGCGTATTTTATTCACAACGAAAAGCCAAGTAAGTCATGCAATTTTATTTATTTTTACTACCTTTTAAGATAAAAATGTACGAAAAAATATATACGAGAGTTAAATTGCTGATTCAGTGGGACTCTTTTAGGCCACATTTTTGTGACAAATTTTTCGACCGAACGCCGCCGAGTTTTTCGAATAAAAACGATGTCAAAAATAAAATTTTTGGCATTTTTCTGGTGATAATAAGGCTAATAATTGCTAAGAAAAACATTTTTTATTTTTAGAAGGATGGAAGCATGAATGGAAAATTTCGAGTGCGTTTCAGATGTTTGGAAAATTGTCAGAACTTCTGTAGTTTTCTGTCAAATTTCTTGAATATTTTAATGTACGAAGACCTACAGAGGCGCGACAGTCAGAATCCGAATTTCAGCGCATCAACTATTCAAAATGCTTCTTCATCGGTATGCGTCTTTTTTTAAATGATTTAATGGAAGCCTTATTCATTTTTTTGTTTATCAAACAGTGGTGAATTAAGGTCACCCTAAAAAGTATCAAACGTATTACTTTTATTTCAAAAAATTCTTCAAAAATATTTTAGGAAGTAAAATTTAATTGAAGTTTTAACAATTTTTTGAAGCTTTTTTTTAAAATTTAATTGAAGGTTTACTTAAACAATTTTTCAATTAATACATAGGAATGGGTAATCCTCATTTTTGAATTGAATTTTTTTATTTCCTAATTTTGATTTTAATTTTGTCGGCAATTTCCTAATACAGATTTAGCATACGGTGTGAAATACTATACACAAACTAATTTTATTGTGTGAGCTGGATTAATAATACATATGAGTGAAAATGAATTTTCAGTCGATGATGACAAATGATCCCTATGAATTTGTGCATCAACAACAACCCGGCTTGTGCGCAAATCGAGCACTCAACCGATCGTTCGGCGAATCCGCAAATCACTCATTCAACGCGGAGCCCGCCCTCTTCGACATGTCGGTGAACGATTCATCATCGCAATTTAATCGATCGTTTAGCGAGGCAGTGCTCAACAGATCCATGGAGGCACCGAATTTTCTCAATCGATCAATGGCCGAGTCGACAAAGTCTTGGGCGGAGAATAAGGAAGCCTATTTGCGCGTTAGTAGAGTGGGAACGGATATGGTAATTATTGAAGAAATTCGAAATTGGGGGGATTAGAATTATATTTGAAAAAAAACGAAAATGGAATGTTTAAAGGAGTTTTACGGGAACATGGTTACTAACCTTTTTAGGTTTATTTCGCCCGATTATGGCTTGAATGTTATTAAGAAGCATATTACAAACATTTTCAAAGCGCGGAAAGACGTTTAGAAAATATTGAAATTTATTTTTTCAAAATTACCTAAAATGGGAATTTAATTAAAGCCTAGGAATCAGCCTGTTTTACTACCCTCTCCCCAGAATTTCATTTTTTTTGCATTTTCTAGAACAGTTTCTCGCCCTGGGTATATCGGGGTACAATTCGAGAGAAACTTTAAAATAACTCACGATGATTTAAACTAACGCGGACGTGCATTTATGCTTAGCTAGCAAAGAATTAATATACCTCAGAGTAGCGTCGCGTCAAGAATTGAGAAGACCCGTCAGACACAAACCAACCGTTCGGCACAAGCGGAGCAAGAACAATGACAACGAATGTGCGCAATAAACACGGACAAAACGTCTTGAAGCCAAGAGTTTTTGCGCAAAAAAATGAATTGCCAATAGCATTTGTTATCAAAATTTGAATTAGACACGGACAAATGTATCGTAAAAGGTGTTGCGCAAAACGATTTGAAACATTATTTCGATAATTTGATATATTCTACCCAAATTATTAAAGTTTATTTTCTTAAATAATTGTATATATGGTCATAAACTCGCTAGCGCGCCCTAATTTTGTTTGCTAAGCATTTTATATAGTGTCTAACAACTTTTAAAATCAATCCAAGCATGAAACAGTTAGTAACCGTGTTCTCAACTTTAGCCGTGTTTAAATTTAAATTTTTAAGTCTGCAAACTTTGAGGAATACAATTTTTGACGCGCCCATCTATTTAATACCGGTTTTACCTACGATTATTTTAAGGTACACTTGAATTTCTGAAAGAAAATATATATGAAAATAATTTTTAGTCAACTCAAACGGAACAAACCAAAGATGTTGGCGCCAAGCCGGAGGTTCAATCGGACCCGCAAATGCCGGTGGTGAATATCAACATTGGAAGCTTGATTTCTGATACTGCGATGAGCAAGTTTACGTCAATGTGTGAATCGTTTTTCGAGCGTCTATTTTCGCTGCTGGAAACTCGATGGGGCTCATCGCTGAGTTCTCGATGTTTTACGGAGTCTCGCTCGGATGAGGACGAACAAACGCGGGAGTTCTCGTTGCCTTCAGCGCTGAGACGCCGCATAAGTGACACAACGCTAAAGCGATTTCAAAGCGCTGTAAGCACTCCAGTTCCGCCGGCTAAGTCGTCAAAGAAAAGCACACAGCCAGCCAAGACGAAAAGCGCTCCCAAGAAGGTCATCGAGAAGAAAAAGAAGCCTGTGGGTAGTAAGACTGTCAAGTCCGTCCAACAAGCTTCAACTTCAAGCGCTAAACCCGCCGCGACGGAAGAAGCGGCGGATTTTGGTACGAAGCGCAGCGTTCCCCTGAACCGCAAAGCGTCGAAGAACTACAGCTTTCGTGGAGCGCCGCCGTTAATCGGATCGTCTATTGCGTCCGAGAATGAGAACCAGAACGCCGATGATTATTTGTCTAGTCAGATTTGTTGGTATTAATTATAGTATAAGCGTAGGTCTTAGTTCCGCGGTAATTATAACCGTCCACGTATTTGTCTTAATGGGAACTTTTTTGGAAGGAGGGCACTTTCCCGGCTTATAGTTTATTTATATTTGTGTTTTATTCGAAACATGAAAAGATCTTGGATCAGATCATATTCTGTTGGGGTTTATGTTAAAATTGCGTAATAAGTAGAATTTAAAATATTTATATAATTAATTTAATAATATAATAAATTAATTAAACTTTTTAGAAGTGAAGAGGTGTGCGAGAATTAGGTATACACTTCCAGAATGCATGAGTTGTTTACACATTCGATCACCTTCATTATCTCTTAAATTTAATCCTTCATATAATTTTTTAAATAACTATGGCTTAATGCTCTTTTTGAAAATAATATTTAATTTACTGAAAATTCTAGCAATTATTTTCGAATTTTTCATTTGACTAAACTTCTCTTTTGGGCGAATCCATCTTAAACAAGTTTCCAAACAACCTAAAACTTTGTCATATTAGATATTTGAATTAGGCTACAATCGGAAAGTTAGAAATGAGCGCCTCTGCTGCTTATTTGCGAAAATTGGATCGACAACGAGGTGTGGCTGGCTCGGCAGTGAGTAGCGGCAGCGGCGCGGAAAGTAAGCGCTTGAATAAGGCGAAACATACGTGGCGTCCCGTCTCGAAGGCGATTTTGAACGGTTTTGTGAGCAAATATCAAAATCGACGCTCACAGCTGCTCAAGTCGGTGAATCCCCTTCGCTCTTCGATCAGCATCTCACGAATACACACAAAGAATAGCGTTTGGTCGAATGGAAGACGGCTAAAAATATGTAATATTTCAAACAGTTTTTCGATTTTTTGGATCTTTTTTGAAATTATATATTTGACATTTTTAGCGTGCTTTACAGTTTGCGTCAACATTTCACAAAATACTTTGTTTTTTGTTTTTAAATGGAATTTTTAGACGATATTGTTTCTGTTGTGGATTCATTGGACGGAGCCACCAAATATTTTGGGCAAATTAATACATTCGTCACTGACTCCTACGCGAAAAGTTACATATTTTTGGTGTGGTTGGTGCCTAAACAAGGTCAGTCTTCGGCTGAACCAGCGGGGAAAGGAGCGAATAATTCGAGCATTACACAATTTTCGCCTGCCGATTATGTGCATGGCATTGCGGAGGAGAGACCGATTCCCGTCGAGTGTTGCGAATTTGAGAGTTCATGTCCACTTCTTCCGCGCTATATGCGCGGATGGTCCCGCGAGGAATTGGCACGTGAACAGTCGCGCGCCGAATTGCAGGCGCGCGTGAGGGAAATTCGAAGCGAACCGATTCTACCAAATGCACGCGACGATTTCAAAAAGCTGGTTTGAGTATAAAATAATTAAGCTGAATTATTATTTTCTATATTGATTGATTTTTCATATAGAGTTTTGGTTTAAAGATTTTTTTGTGAAATTTTATTTATTTTTTCATCCTTATCAATATCATATTTAAAACAAATGCACAGGGCGGCGCAATTTTTAGGCGTGCTTTTAAATGGCTACAACTTTTGTTCAAATCTAGAAGTTTTTTTTGTCGGTTCATTATTTTTTTACCATTTTACGTTTTATTTAACTTTTTCGAAAAAGCGCGCAAAATTAGATTTGTGCCCGATTTGGTAGAAAAAAGCTTTCAAGCTTCCAATATATATTGTTATTTTTGTCAAAATTCGACAAATTTGCAGTTTCACAGCTTCTTTCTCTACTAATTAGGACAAAATTTAAAGAGTGTATTTAATTTTTTACGCTATTAAAAATTTGAAAAATAAAAATGTTATAGTCATTTTCAACGCGGGTACAAAAATAGGCCACCTTGTAAAATTTTAAAACTTACTGCTAAGAAATTACTTTAATAATTAGAAGAAATTACTTGAGACTACTGTATGACTTGTATTTTTTAAAGTTTAATGTATTTTCTTTAAAAATTGTTATATTATTTATTATAACACTCATAAAAAATTAATTTTTATTTGAGTACGAAATTTTATTGTTTGTTCTTTTTAAAATTATGTTCATAAAATTTTTCTTTTTGAAAAATTAATGTTTTTCAAAATTTTCGTGAAAATAAATGGTAAATGATATTTTTTTGCTATGTATGAATTCTAAATTTTTGACTTGTGTATTCGATAAATTTTATTGAATAAAAAATTTTACACTAATTAGTTAAGAAATGATTATTGTTAAAAGAACAAGAATATTTAATATTTTTTATTTTATGCAAGACGTAAATTTAGGTTTTTAAATCTTTTGTATTGGTTTATTTTTGTAGGCTTTTGCGTGCAGTAAGAAGTAAAAATAGATAAGAAATGCATTCGTTGGGTTTGTCTCAATCCCAAGCGCACTTGAGTCCTTTGATGAACGACACCGGTGCAGGATCAGGCGTGCGAGGACCAGGTTTGGTTTTTAATTTCTAACTCCTTTGTAATTTTTTAATCAAAAATAAACCAGTACAATTATTATTTTTTTAGCGTCATTCTAATTCAATTTCTAATATACAAGTTTCATATGGTGTTTTTTTAATTTAGCATCAGTTTTGAATAGTCTGGATGGGTCGAGTTCCATTCTCGCCGAGCTGGCTAGGAGTAGCGCTGCCATCGCGCTGCAGTACGCCGAGCCGGCGTCGACCAGCAACGATTTGGCGGTGCCGATGACGCCGCTGGCGGGCGTTGACATGTCTTCGTCGACGACTAGCACTCTCGCCAATCCATCAATTGTGCCGAAAGCGCTAACCACTCAACTTGCCTTTGGCGTTACCGATATTCCATCGCCCACTTTGCAAAATATCGTCTCTACTGTTAATTTAGGCACGCAAAATTTCACACATTTTATAAAAGGAAATTCCTTGCAATAATTTTTTTCGGAATATACCTTAAAGATTACTGAATTAGTCGAAACATTTAGGAGTTGGTTTGGATTTGAAGAAAATCGCTCTACGTGCTCGAAACGCCGAATACAACCCAAAACGTTTTGCGGCCGTTATTATGCGAATTCGTGATCCGCGAACCACGGCGCTCATTTTTTCGTCGGGGAAGATGGTTTGTACGGGTGCAAAATCTGAGGAGACGAATCGGCTAGCGGCTCGCAAATATGCTCGAATTATTCAGAAACTCGGATTTGAAGCGAAGTTCACTGAATTCAAAGTTCAAAGTAAGCGAAGATGATTGAGTCATATTATTTCAGCATATTTATTAAAATACACATATTATGGCATGGATACTATTTTAATAAAATGCACTAGTACATGAAAATATCTACATAAAAAACTTCGAAAATGATTCAATTGACGAAAAGTAAGACTTGTATTAATTTATTCATAAATTTTATTTAGACATGGTAGGCTCGTGCGATGTTCGATTTCCCATTCAGCTGGAAGGGCTTTTCATTACACATTCGCAGTTCAGCACTTACGAGCCAGAGCTTTTCCCCGGTCTTATTTATCGAATGGTGAAACCGCGCGTTGTTTTGCTTATTTTCGTCAGCGGAAAGGTTGGTAGAATTTTTAATTTTCCAATTTTCTTATACGATTTTGAGGGAATTTTTTTGTTTGAGGTGGTAATCACTGGCGCGAAATATAAGCGGGAGATCGACGAGGCATTCAATCAAATTTATCCGATTCTCAAGGGTTTTAAGAAATGATTTCTATGATTTAATTTTTTGGGGGGTGCTATGGTTATTTACAACGATTTAATTTCTTTTACTCGGAGTTAAATTTAATTTCACAAAAATTAAATTCACATTATAAATGATGTATGAATGGGTTATTTGTTGCTGAATTGTCCGCTCTTATTATTATGTTTCAGATTTATGTTTGGTGCTGATTAATTTAATGTACTGTCTGAGCTCGCATTTACTGTTAAAGTCTTTTCCTTATTATTAAAATTTATTATTCTTGAGAATTTTTGAGTTCCGCAGTTTTCATAATATTATTTTTGCCAATATGGAATTTTTGAGAATATTTTTTTGTTGCAGTTGATCTCAGTTAAACCTTCATTTTGCATTTTCATTGTTTATGAACTTATTTTTGAATCTACCTTAATTCATCATTTGTCTATCAGGAATAACATTTTATTGTTTGAAATTTTGAAACGAAATAAATAATCAAATTTAAATAATTAAAAATTTTAATTAACTAAAATTGTATGTTAAACTCTGATTTTTTAACGTTTATTCGCTTTGACTGAAAAATTATAAAAAATTTTATTTTTTGTATTAACTGAATTTTATTGTGCCAGCGTTGGGAAAAATAATATTTAGTTTTAGTTAAATGAAATATCGACCGAGTTTTGGAATTTTTGCTTCTGTTCTGCTCTGTACCTATGTGCTTTTCGTGTTAAACAATCGATGGTGGAAGAAGATTGTTAATTCTGGTATGAATTACTTCTCTCACTTTTTTTAAATATAAATGTAGGAATTTTTGAAGAAAATTGTGTCGTATGTATTCTAGGCGATATTATATTCTAGATGATTTTAGATGTGACACATCGTTTGATAAAAAATGTAAACGGGGAAAATATCCGTGAAAACTTGCGCGAATTTAGCGCCGATCCACACACCGCCGGCACGTCCGCAAACTACAAGGTGGCCCAAAAGATAGCGAAAATATGGAAGGAAAACGGACTTGAAGGTTGTTTTTGTTTTCTCCCGGTGGGTGTAGAGCAGGAGTGCTAAGAAAATAAAAAATTTTAAATCCTAAATTTTTTGTAAATTCTAAGTTTTCAGAACCTCGAAATTTCGAAATTATAAATTTTTGCCCAAAAATGTCGTAAATAGAAAATTAAATATAGAAAATTTTAATTTTTTTCGATTGAAAATTTGCATTTTTTAGTTTTTTCTTACTTTTTAAAAGAAAATATAATACTTTACTTCAATTTTCTTTTGCTGCTTTTCTTTTTTATGTGACCATTTCCGAGTTTGTTAACTTTCTTTTCCAATAATATAGACGTTTCATGTTCTATTGAGTTAAAAAAATTTTAATTGACTTCAAAATTTTGTGAAGAACAATATGGCAAAAATATTTTTTTGATAAATTTACGAAAATCAGTTGATTTTTCGTAAATCGCAAATTTTCGGTCAAAAAAGTGGTAAATACGTAAATCGTAAATGTTAGCACCCTGGTGTATAGTAATTTCTCAGATAATAAGATATTTGTTTTTATCATACCTTCAATTCAAATTTTATTACTGGAAATGATACGGCGGCATTTTTAATATAATATTCAAGTTATCGTTAATATAAATGCATAGATGTCCACTTTATCAAATACAGCGTTCTGCTCAACTATCCCAACTACACCGATCCGAATCGCATTGTCATATTTGATGAGCAATTGGGAAAAACGGTTTTTGAAAGTGACGGAATTTCTCCAGTAATTTTGCCGGACGAGCAAGGCGCTCCTGGTAAGATAAAATCTAAAATTGGTTACATTTTTTGAAATATTAATAAGGATTTCTTCGCAGGCGCCGGTATACAATGGTTGGCTTACTCTCCGAACGGCACCATTGAGGCGGACGTTGTTTACTGTCATTATGGCTCTACGCTCGACTTTGAAAAGCTCAAAGAACTTGGTGTCTCCGTGCAGGGTGGGTAGAACTCATATTTTGCCACGTTTTTGACAGCTACATTTATAAGAAATTTAGGAAAAATTGCGTTGATGCGCTACGACGGACAGTTTCGCGGTGGAAAAATTATTCATGCACAATCAAATGGTGCTATTGGCGCCATTCTCTACTCGGATCCGATGGAGTGTGCTAGCGATGGAACTAATGCCGGTTTTTATCTCAATCATTTTTTTTTTATCTTTATACCATCCGAAAGAGGTTCATTTTCAATGAAGAATTATTCAGTATATCCGCAAACTGTTTGGATGCCAAGCGGAGGCGTTCAACGTGGAACTTTAAAGAATCTCAATGGTGATCCACTCTCTCCACTTTATCCGTCACGAAGCGATATTTTTCGTGATAGAACTATTGAAGAAGTAGGTTTTTTTAAACATAAATTTGTCGTTTGGGAAATGTAGCATATACGGTTTAGGCAAAAAAGTGCGGCGATATACCGTCGATTCCCGCATTACCTCTAAGTTATTCGGACGCTTATCAAATTTTGTCGAGATTGGATGGCCCGGAGGTGCCTGCAGATTGGAAGGGCTCATTAAATTTGACGTACAGAATTGGACCCGGCTTCCGAAGTGTGGGACAAAATTCACTTAAATTTCGAATGAAAGTCAATTCCTATTTTGAGATTAGGTTGGCAAATATTTTTATGAGTAAAATTTGTGATCTTATGATATTTTTTATCAATATACTTTTCGTCTATTGCATAAAACCAAGTGGCCAATTGCATACTTTTACCTCAACTAATTTATAGGGAAATTCAAAACGTAGTAGGTTACATACATGGTGAAAAGGAACCCGATGAGTATGTAATGCTTGGAAACCATTACGATGCGTGGGTGTACGGTGCCATTGATCCGAATAGTGGTACGGCCACTTTGGCTGAAGTGGCGGGTGCCTTTACGCGAACAATGCGCGAGACAGGATGGCGACCAGCACGGACATTACTGTTTTGCGCATGGGATGCCGAAGAACACGGTACAATTTGAAAATGCTTGTGCGGTTGTTTATAGTACATATAATAAATCAAGATGGGATTTTAATGATATGTTTTATTTTTTAAATCTGCTTTACTATAGTTTTTCCGTTAAAATTTGATCACTAAAAAAAAAATTTTGATCACTTTACTAACATTGTTCTAATATGTATTTTTTAGGACTTATTGGCTCTACCGAATTTGTGGAGGATTTTGCGAATATTTTAACGGATCGTGCCATTATTTATTTGAACGTAGATTTAATCGTTCCGAATCGAACATTGTGAGGAATATTTTTCAAATCGTAATAAATAGTGATAAGATAATTTTGGTTTAGTAATGCGGACACAACTCCAGAATTGTACGATGTAGTAGTTGAGACATCAAAAAATATTCCGAATCCGATGAAAAGCGAACGTGATCTTGGCAGACAAACAGTTTACGATACATGGTGAGTTTGAAAAATTTCAATCATTTGTCTTTCATTTTTTAGAAAAATACTCTTTTTAGGAGGTTACTCTATTAAATATTTTTTGAATGGATAATAAGTTGAAAAGTTTATTATTGTGGAGATTGCTATTCTAGGATTCGTCAAACGCCCGGAGATACGCCATGGTTACCGGGCTATCCAAAAATGCCAGTGCCGGGAGGAGGTAGTGACCACTCTCCGTTTCTTACTTATCTTGGTGTGCCGGTGGTCGATTTTCGATACCAAAATATGTCACAAGTCTACCCACTCTATCATACACTTTATGAGACGCCATTCGTCAACGAATTTCTCTATGACCCCGATCATTTCTCGGTTCGTTTCAGCTTCAAAATTCAATAAATCATGGCAAAATGTTATGCTATTTTTTTGGTATTTTTTACTGTTTTCTAGGGTTGGATTCGGGTTTTGGATTGGAGATCCCCGAAATTTTTGAATTATTTTTTTTCGAACACCCGGGATCCCGACCCTGAAACTCGCTGAAGTGTCTCCCCTCCGCCAACGCTTACTCTACGTAGCTTAATAAAGATGTAATTCTAGGTTCACAGAGCAGTGGGTCAATATTGGGCGGTATTGGCGCATACGTTGGCGGATGCGGAGATTCTGCCATTCAATATCTCGACTTTTGCGCATCAAATTCTCGGCGATTATGTGGCCAATTTGAAGCAAAATATCAGCTCACTCAAAAAAGACAAAGAAATACAGTCGGCCGTAACACAGCTCACTTTCTTAATTCGTAAATGTCAGGGAATCTCTTATTTCCCAACTTTATTTGATGCCTCATTATTGGTTGCAAACACTGCAGGAATTTTTAACCGTCGCTAATGGCTTTTCGAAATCGCTCGAGGATTTGCCGAAGAAAAATTTCAAATTCGGAATAACGAAAAATCCCTCCGGGCTATCCGCCAACCGAATTAATCAACGACTCAAGACCGTCGAGCGATGCTTCGTCAACCCAAGGTTTTCACATAGCGTGTTCGGAGAATTTTAATCCTCCACAATTGTTTTCAGAGGCACTCCATCATCTCCGCAGAGTCGGCACGTACTCTACTCGCTTAGCGTCGAGAATTCCTATTCGGGAAACGTGATGGCGTCAGTTTACGCACAGGTAACATCATAAAAAGAATCCGTACAATTTGTCGTAATGTTAAAATTAGTTTAGCTCAAAGAATACAAGGACGCAAAATCGGCGGCCGGTAAGACAATAGCGGCTAAACTACTCTCTGAAGAGATTTCCATCATTCAATATTCCATTCAGTGTGCAATAAATGCCCTAGGCCCTATGATTTAATCACTTCCACTTCACGCAGCCTTTTGTCTTATACGAGTGCCATACAGAATTTTTTATTTGAATATTTTAACGCAATCTGATTTTTATTGCCTTTATTTTCAATTACATATTGCTCAAAAAATATTCCATTTATAAACCGTGAATAAATATAATAACAAAAATACAATAATTGTGGAAACCCGACGTAAAAGTGAAAATGCACAAAAGGTAATTTGAGGCACGACTTCAATATCACTTAAATGAGATTTTCAGCTAAATTTGCACGTTTCATTTGAATGTCTCGCGCGGAAGAAATTGCAGTGGGATATATAAACAAAATTCATAGTCAACCTCCTCGGGGGGGGGGAGTCAAAAAGCCTAGCGCACTTTCCTCGATCGTCTCGACGCGTTGGGACGCGCGGCGGCGGAGCGCGTCTTCTGGAGAAGGAGGTCGCCGGTCAAATACATTGCGAATATCACGAACGTACAGCACGCAATGAAGATAACACGATTTGGCGTGCTCAACTCGCCGAGAATCGGATACGCCCAAAACCCGTAGACGAAGTGCACATAGTGAACGCTGAAAAGTGGACATATTTTAAATTTTGCAATATTCCGTGAAGGGTGATTTCGTGAATACAAGAGGTTCTTGACGCTGAAAAGTGGAAGAATTTTTACTTTTCCAGTTATTTGGCCCAAACGACTTCAAATAAATGTTTTGCAACGATTTCTCTGATCAGTCAAAATCAAAGTTAGAAAGTTTTCCAGTGTTTCCAAATTTTGGCCAAGGTTAAATTTGGACTTTCCCGCGCTTTTCTGGATCTCCCCGGTATCCCATCAACGAGGGCAATCGATATGTCAGCGGATAGCCCTTTAAAAATTGTTGATCTGCTTTTAAAAAATGCCTAAGCACCAAAAAATTGCAGAACTATTGGATTTGCACTAACGACCTGGAAAAAAATTTCCACTATATACATATTTATATTTTCAACATCTAGAGTAATTTCGGAAAATTCAAAAATAAAGAATTTCAGTTCCAAATTCTTTAAAAGAAAAATTCGGAATAAGAAGAAGTTGCCTACCCAGCCAGATAGATGCACACAAAAATGAAAATATTGACAAAAGCCGACGTCTTCTTCGTTCGAGCATGCTTCCACACAACGTGGTCAAGAATCATGGCGAGCGCGGGGAATGTGTGCTAAATCAATGCGATAAAAAGTTTTTAACGCTAAAAAAGTTTTCAATTGAAAGCTTACAATGGTGTGATTGTACCAAGTAATTGCGAGAATCCGCTTCGCCGACTCATCCATAAGGAAGCTGGGATCAAAAAAGTAGAGACCCCAGAACAAAAACACGACCGTCTAAAAATCGTGTTTTTTCAATAAATTATTATTACCTAACCGTGCGATGTTTTTGGTACCACAAAAAGTCGAATTCGCAAATAAAGTTGCGAAAACTTGAAAATGGGGAAACTCGGTTGGGAATCCACCACATAATACTTAGTTTATTTACCATCGCAAGCGGAAAGACGAGCGTTGTGGAGTACTTGTGAAAATCGACTTTGACATTACCCGCATTTCCTTTCACCTTTTCGTAAATTCGAAGAGCACATGCAAAAATGTGGTAGGCGCCTTGCAGATACTAAAAAATATCAAAACATACTTTTGGGCAGATAATCGGCGCCTCTAACGGATATCAAATTTTTAAATAAAATTGTTAAAAACAAATCAGAGAGAAAAAAGACAATAGAAAGACGCCCCCCCCCCTCAAATTGAAAAATTTTACGTAACCCAAGTTTTGAAATTCAGAGGGGGGAGGGTAAAGTGCAGTGACGCCCAGCAATGTCCCCGTTTTTACTGCTTTCATACTTTTTTCTGCGTAATATGAACTCCTCACCCAATTGGGGGGGGGGGGACTTGGACAGGAATGATTCCGGCACATGGACAGATAAAATTATTAAATATGTAGTAGAAAATCATAATTTGTTATTAAACCGCAAATTAATTTACCAAATTTATCATCGTCAGCCAGACGAACTTAGAAAGAAATACGCCATTAATGGGAAGCTGCAGACCGTATTTCACCGTCAATTCGTAATCAAATTTGATGGTATAGCCGTAGATAAATGCGCACACCGCATGAAATATTATAACAAGCATCCTCTAAATAATATAATTATAAATATGATTTTGGGTTTTTGGATTTGTGGTTAAAAATTAATTGAAATGTACCGCCTTCAAAATAAAGAAATAAGGTTTGTATCAGCCTGATACTATCAGGCCAAGACTACCCTACAGAGCTCTTAAAATTGAGAAATGCGGATGGTGTATGGTGTTTTCTTGCCTTTATCGAACAATTTTCAGATTTTCTTTACTAAACTTTATGCCACAATATTTTCAAAATATTAGAGAATTCTGTAGCAGAATTTCTGTTACACAATATATACGGTGATGCGACATTTCGGGATTGCCATTTCGGGATCTTGAGAAATGCGGATGGTGTATTTCGGGATTGGACATTTCAGGACGGACGTTTCGGGATTGGACATTTCGGGATTATAAATTTCGATTTTTTTTCAGAATTTTTTTCTGGTTTCATACGTTGTTCTAGTTCTATGTATTTGATGTGCTGATTCCGAATCTGAAAGAATTTTTCAACGGACTTTACTCGCCGGCGAGTTAGAACTAATCAAAGTTCTAAAAAACCACAAGGGAGACCAAGTTATAATTTCAATTTTTTTCAGATTTATTTTTGTTTTAAAACACTTCAAAACTAATTGAAACAATGCAAGACATCCTAAAAAAGTCACAAGAAATTTCAGAAAAAATGGACTCGGCAAGTAGCCTAAGACTTGAGCTCAAGGCTCCGTATAGCCTTGCTACTGTTTGGTGGTGGTGAGGGCTATGGTTTGGAAAAAAATTTCGCTTTTTGGAAAATTACCTTTTTCTCCTGTAAATTACTTTTTTGATGAAGCTAGGTTAGTTGGCGACATTCGCCGATTTTACAAAAATTTGAAAAAGTTGAAAAGTTTAAAAAATTTTGAAAAATGTATAATCCCGAAATGTCCAATCCCGAAATGTCGTCCCGAAATGTCCAATCCCGAAATGTCTGTCCCGAAATGTCCGATCCCGA
>SAUE01000265.1:9145-22647 GCA_009724625.1 Deladenus siricidicola | reverse complement strand
TCGCTAAAAAACATTATTAAATTCGAATTCCCCATGCCGGAAAACCTAAAAATAATAATGAAAAAAAAATTTTTTGGGGGTCCGATAACCCGAAAGATCCCAAAAAATACCTCAATAAACGACTGAAATGATCTCGACTTGCAGAGGACCTCGCTTTTCAGAACAAAGTTCAAGAAGGTCTCGATCGCCCTCCTCCTTTCGTTAATCGTTTCGGGAGAGGCGGAGCCGAAAATTTTTCCTTCCACGAAAGTCGGGAATGTATCTTTCAGGTACAACTGAAAAATACTAATTAAATAAATTTAAAAAAAATTAAAATAAATTTAAAAAAATTCGTCGGCTATAAGTAAACTGTGCACCAACCTGTCGGTGTATGGTTGAAAGTTGCAAATACAACCGATTTAGTTCTTTAAAGCGTGTGGTAAAAATGAAATCACGAATGTCGTAGTTGAGCGAATTGTGTGGAGTTGCCTCAAAAAAATGAAGAAAAATTTCATAACTTTTTTTTTACATGCAGTAAAGCAAGTGTTGTAATTCTCTTAAAAGATGACGCAACAACAGAACTTTTTCACTAAAATATAAATAAAAAAATAAAATTAAATGTAACTGTAAAATTAAAAAAAAGAAGAATATTACATAATAAAATTAACAACATTTTTTAAATAAAAAACAACACCAAAAAATAATCAAACTCTATCTAGTGAGAATTTTTATTATGGGAATATCTATTTAAAAGACGAACCTTGATATTTATATCATAGTCGACATGTCCAAAGAAATTTGTCGGCTCTTTTACGCCCAAAATTTGCGCATGAAAACCGTAAACTTTCCTGCTTTTGTACAATAGCAAGCCCAGATCCGTTTTACAGTAACTGTCGTCTGGCAGTAGTACCGTCATTTTCATGATATAGTACAAAACCTAAAATATTGTATATCAATTTTTGGGTACTAATAACACTTGAATTATACGTAACAAAAAACAACTAAAATAATAAAAAAATGAACACAAAAATAATAACATTTTTTCGTAAAAAAAAATTCATAAAATTCCAAAGTTAACAGAGGCGATACAACGAAACGTTAGTGCAAATTTTCAGTCCAAGGCCAACTTTTTTCTTTGCAAATTTCACCATTTTCAATTTTTGCCCCACAAAAAATCACTTGACACTTATTTGAAAATTAAACTCTATTTTGAAAAGTTTACTGAAATGTGGCGTTATGCGCAATTTTCAAATGAAAAATCCAACATTTAAATTATTTTTCAGAAAAGAAAAGTTGCGACGAAAAAAAAATTCTTTGTGATTGCCGGAATAGCAGACACTTTGTCTACCGCCTACTCTGTAATTGTCTCAAGCTGGCGGGTATTTATTTTCTACACAATTTGTTGTTTGGTCGATCGCGTGGAATGAATTCTTCGGGTTTGCCGCCGGTGATAGACGGCACCCTCAATCCGTAATTTATTATTATTAAATTTTTTAGAATTTTGGAATTAACTTTTCAATTTTCAGATCATTCTGTTTTTCCACCATAAGTGAGCGATGGCCGAAAATCGTGACAAAGGTTTTGTTTAAGCTTCAGAAGATGCACATTTGTGGTAGGGAGCCTAAGAGTTAGGCTGGTCTTGTAGCATGCGGAGCTTAAGTCTTAGGCTAATTATTTATATATGTTTTCCTTGTGGTTTTCGACACTTTCATAACGGATTTGGGTACTTTTTTGGAATTTTCGCCGGAAATGAATGTTGAATCTGTGAGCAGCGTATGAAATTACATAGGAAAACATCAAAAAATTTTGAAATTCTGGTTGGAGATAAAGTTCAGTTTATCTTAGATGGGATTTAGATCTAGGAAAAACGAGTTCTATATTCTATAAAATGTGTGACAGTTTGTTTTTAGATAATCGATCAACTTCATCAATACTACCCGGAAGCGCTGGAAAAATTTGGCGAGGTTTGTTTAGCACTTAGAGAAAAAACATGGAAAAGTTTCGAATTATTAATGCAAAACTGAAACAATTGTTAGTGATACTTTTTTTCAAGAAGGGCGCTAGTGATGTGAAAGAGATTATTTCCAAAATCGCCGAGATGCGCTATTTGATGGTTACCGGCAAGCCGTTATCCAACATTTCCAGCGCGCCCGACGCTAACGTTTGGAATTCACGGTTGGACATTTATCGGGCTGAGGTTAGAGCGATGAATATTTTGATTTTTGTTTGAATATACATATTGTAGTATAGTTGGTATCATACTAAGACAAGGGGGATTATCCCGCAAAGTCTCAGGAAGCGAAAAAGTGACCAAAGGAGGGGGGGATAATGTAAAATATTTTTGTATTGCTTGAGTTTTTTGAAGTGTCTTGTTTGAGTTTTCAATAAAAATTGTTTTTTAAATTTTTTATTGAATTGATATTGTCAAAACAAAGAGCTCGTCGAGAGCGTTCAGTTTTGTCTCCCGATGTTTGGGAGCCGAGTTATGAGCGTTTGAGAATTTGGAATTTGGCGCGCAAAAAAATTTCATTCCCTCCAGGTATGGTCGGAATCAAAAATTTTTTTTTAAATTTGTTTTGCGCGATGGTCTAAATTTTCAAACGCTCATATCTCGGCTCACAGACGTCGGGGGACAAAACTGAGTATGTTTTTGGAACGCTCTCGACGAGCTCTTTCTTTTGGTATAATACTTTTAAAAAAAATATATAATTTTTTTTCTCTATAAAAATTCAAAAAATTAAAAAAAAATTTTTTATTGAAAAAGTCGAACAAAAAAAATTTCGCGTGCAAGCGCGAATTTTTTGGAAAAAAGGAAACAAATTTAACGCATTTCCGAGTAGATAAAAATTATGCGCCACATTTTTTAATAATGATGTATAGAACAAACATTTTTGAAAGATTATGAACAAACAATCGCGCGAAGCCCGTAAATTTTTTTTTGCTTTTTTACGAGTCTCTCAAAAAATTCAATGAAGAAAACCATCGCGCAAAATGCTTTTAACTAAAAAAAATGGTTTTTTAACTTAAAAAAATTCATCGCGCAAGATCATCGCGCAGTTTCGTTGCGCGATGGTTTTTTGATAAGAAAATAATCGATGCTTTTTAAAGCAAAAAACATCGCGCATTTTTGGTTTTTTATTAAGAAAAACCATGACCCCGTGCGGCGCGATGGGGAGGGGGGGGGGTCAGACCCCCCTTGCCTGAGTATTGTCGGAATTATTATTTTCGCGCTCGTAATGGATCGAAATTTGGACAAAAAAGTCTTTAGCAGAATATTCGTTTTATATTGAATTAACGTAAAGAATTTAAATTTTGCAAACATTGAAATTTTTTAAAAATACCATAGAACCTGCCGGGACCATACACACTCAGTCGTACTATTCATCATTTACTATTTGCTTTCAGCATGTACTATACTATTATTTGCGAAAAATATTTTTTGTTGTAATAAAAATCGTTTAGCTCGGCGAGTCGAATTGCACTTGGTTCAAGTTGCCTTGGCTGTTCGTGGAATGTTACATGTATCGCAAAATTTACGAATTTTTCATTTCCACCACTCACTTGAAGGACTATGATTTCTTCGAGCAAGAAAAGCGTAGGTCCTACGCGGAAAGGTTTATTTTATTTTTTTTGTATAAAAATAAATTTAAATATTTTGTGCCATTTACAGTTCCATTCATATGATTGCGATTGCGACAGAGTTAGTCGGCGAATGTGAAAAGGAATTAAGTGCGGAAGATACTCGCAAGTCTCTGATCCGGCTTCTTCAGGTAAACTTTGCATTTGAAAATTTGTTTAAATTTTACTTATAAAAATATGTGCTAGTTTTTTATAGATTTTTTAAATTAAATTGTATTTGAAAAAGTTTTTTTAGTTACACTTGAAATTTTATATTTTTATAAAAATTTATTTTTATGCTCTAATTTCGATTGTTATATATTTTTAAATTAAATTTGCAGATTTCACTTTGGGGGAATAAGTGTGATTTGTCTTTATCTGGCGGTGATCCTCACTGTTTGTCCGATACGATTTTTCAAGAGTTGGTGGAAATGCGACCCAATATTTTGGTAGACAATTTGGATGAAGTGTGCGACAATTTCATTTTAAAGTTAGTTTTTTTGTATGTATATAATAATATTATTTTAAAGTTTTAAATAAATTGTAGTCCAAATTTTTTTTTGTAAATTTGCTAAAATTCTTTCATATAGGAAAAACATAAATAATTAAAAACGAGGTTTGATTTTTAGTCTTTTGCTTATCTACTGTTTTTTATGATTTATAAAATTTATTGATTAACGGTGTTTTTTACTAACTTAGGAAAAAGGCCAAACGAATTGACATTGTTCTCGATAATGCTGGTTTGGAAGTTTTCACGGATTTCTGTCTGGCCGACTTTCTTCTCTCAAAAAAATTGGCGGATAAAATCGTCTTTCACGGAAAGGTGGGCGAAACTATTTTCAAAAAATTGGCAAGAAAAATTTCGAAATTATTGTGATTTAGGCTATGCCCTGGTTTGTTTCGGACACGCTGAAGAGGGACTTTGATTGGATAATTGAGCAATTGTCACACAGTGACGATCCCTTTCTCAGCAAAACTGGCGCAAAGTGGAATGGTTTTGTGAAGGAGGTAAAAATGTTGAAAAGTTTTTTATTTAGTAAATTTTTAACTGATTATCTGTGGGATTTAAGAAGCGCCTTGAATTCAAAGCTCATCCGTTTTGGACGTACGGATTTGCGTATTTCGAAATGAAGGAAAAGGCATCGGATCTATACGCGGATTTGAGCGGTGCGGACTTTTTGATTTTCAAGGGCGATCTCAATTACCGAAAATTGGTTGGCGATCGCTATTGGCCACTCAAGACCAGCTTTAAGGTGATTAATTTATTCACTGGATAAGATTTTGATAGGAATTTGATTTAAAAAATTTCTTGAAATAACATAAAAATTTTGCTGTGCTTGGAAAAATCAAATTAATTTTTTCCACATTTTTGCTTTCGATTTCAGACTGCCATTCGCGGATTTGAGCCCACATCGTTTCTCTCGCTTCGAACGCTGAAAGCGGAGACTGTGGCTGGATTCTCGGACGAGGCGGTTCAGCTCATTCGAAAAAAATTCGGCAAGGACAGCAAGGCGTGGATGATAACCGGAGAATATGCCGTCGCTCAACTCTTCGCCGCACCCGCTAAGCTCTAGAGTTGTAGTGTATACATAGGGGTTAGTTTCTTTAGGAGTTTCTAGGAAATGTTGTGATAACCTATAAAGTTACAAAAATTATTGAGAAAATAAACTTGTTAGGACGAAAAATGTTACGATATTTTTACACGCATTAATTATTATTGCTAGCAGTTAGAACAAAACAAAATTCTTTAGCCAGTGGATTGTTTAGTTTTTTGTTTTGGAATTTTTTTATTGAAAAACAAGTTTATATTTTGAAATTTTACCAATTTATGACATTATTTAATGTCAACTTCTCTGTTTTCTACATATTTTTATTTGGTTTTCGCCATATTGCAGGCCATAACTTTCAACTTTTACAAATTTTTGCACTTTGTTTTGATTTATTATGAAAAAATTAGTTAGGTTCTTTGTTATGAGAAGTTGTTTTTTCAATATAATTAATATTTAATTAACAATAAATTATTTCAAAATAATTTTTTACAAGCATTTAAATTTTTTGTGAAATTTAATTTTACAAGCAATGGCACGTCTAAAATGATGTTTTTGGGTCAACCAAAAATTTCAAGTTAGATTTCACTATCGATTTACTTTAAAAATTGCAAAAATTTTCTTAATGGATATTCGATGGGTAGCGTCTTCCACCGCCCCCTTTTCTAAATACGCCATTGAGGGGTTTGTATTTTTTTGGAATTATCGAAAATTAAAAGAAATTATAGTCAAAATTTTCTATCATATTTTTGATGTTATTGTTTTTATAGGCAAAACAATCAAAAATCATTTAAAAAATATCGGACTTCGAATTTTATTCATTTGTTTTTTGTTGTTGAACGTCATGAAATTAGGACGTAAAGCAGATGAGTAAGACTAAAATTCGCCTTCTTATAAAATATTTAACGCAATAAGCATAAAATAATACTAGGCCCTTTTGTTTTTTTTCGTCGTTTTTCATCTGATTTTCACTTTCTGGTTCGTTTTTATACGTTTATATGTATTTGTCTTTAGCACTATCTCTTGATCTTTTAAGACTCAAAAATATGTTTCATTCTTTTTCTACAGCGCCTTATTTTTGTTTGTTTTTTCGTATTTATTTCTCGACAATGTAACGTATTTGTTGTTCTTTTTGTCGCCATTTGTGTGTCTGCTTGAAAAAAAAGATGATTATGGGTGAGGCTAGTGGTTCCTTTCATATTACCACAAAATTCTTTTCATATGTTTTCTCACCTCTAAAAAATCATAAGATCATCTACATATGGGCAAAATTTAACAACTTTTTTAGAGCAATATTTTAGGGCTAACGTCTAAATTATGCGCTATTTTTATCTGTGTTAGATTATTAAAACTTATAACGTAAATTTACTAACTGCCAGTGAGTCCTGACCTTACTACATATTTGTTATTTTTTGAAAAATCTAATCTGTTTCGGTTAATTTTTCCCTTCTCTTCGTTTGCGGCCTTTTTTAAATTTATTTAATTAAATTATTTAAAAATTTAATAGTCAGTTCGGTCACAATTGTTCAACTAAAAAATATGATTTTTTTACCTAGGACTTTAGAATGGTGCTTTATGAAAAAAAACGTTTCCTCATATCCCCCGCACTCATCGCTAATGCAGTGCTTGTTCTTGTTACAATAAATGATGCACTGTGAAAGTTATGCACATTTAAATTCAAAGCTTATCTAGATTAGCGTATAATACAACAATCAGCAATTTGTTGAACTGTCCATCAAAAGATCTACGAACAAATGAAAGTTGAAAAGACAATCAAATGCTTGCTTTTCTCATTCAGCCGTACGGCGAAGAAGCACGAATGTGCTGGCTTTAACGTGTTAGGCACACGGATCGGTCCATTCAATCAGAGCGATCAATAAATAGAGCAAAATGAAAGGTGGATATGGGATGAGAAAAAAGGAAGAAATGGATAAGGACAAACATTATTTTCGCTCTGCCTGCTCTAGCCGATTTACTTTTATCTATCCGTTTTTCATTATCACTTTTGCGGCTTATGAATAATAAAAGATAAAGTCACAATTCTGGGTGAATTTTACATAGATATTTTTCCAATTTTTAGTTAGTCTATCTGGGACGAATATGACTCCTTGCAACTTAAAAATCTTGTAACATAAATTTTTGCACTTTCTGTAACACCTCTTTGTTTACGTTTCGGTGATGTTCTAATGATATAGTGTGATTAATTTCATTGCTAAGTATCGAACATAAATGAACTCATCGAATTTACAGTTTTAGGTAATAATATGATAATTGAAATTTAATCGAAGTATTAGAGTGACATTAAAAAATGGACGACGACGAGATGGAGCACCTCATGACGGACGCCGATTTTGAGCTGGCGCTAGACGCGCTTCATGAAGACGGCGATGCGGAAGTCGGCGATTTACTCAGTGAGGAATTATTTTCTATAATTTATTTTAGTGGATTTAGTATCTTAAATGAGAATTGTTAATGTAGGGGCGATGAACGAGAATCGCATTATCAGTTGGGAAGAGGCGGAAAGAATTCTTTGTGATGCAAGCAATGAGCCGATCAAGTCAAGTTTACCGCAACAAACCCGGCCCACGGAACCGGACAATGATACGGACGTGGACCAAAGCATTCGAAGGCTTTTACAAAACGATCCGAAACTCGTCGAAATCAATCTCAACAACATGAAGGTAAGATCGAACTAACTCATAAGCATACATACCTGATGTTATATGTTGTTTGAATGTGGTATTGAGGCAATTTTTCTAATGCTTGATGAGAAATGAGAAATTTCTCTGGTCTTTTACATATTTAAATTTTAGAGGACGCCAATTCCACAAATAAAGAGAATTTTGGAGGCAATCCGCGAGAATACGTGTTTGGAAAAAATCAGCTTAGCAAATATGGGTCTTTATGATACGGACGTAGCCGTAAGCTTTTGGATTATTTGAGTGATGAAAATTATATCTAATCATTTTTAAGCCATTAATCGAGGCGTTGGAGGATAACGAAACATTGCGCGCTGTAAATGTCGAGACGAACTATTTGAGTGGAGAATTTTTTGCGAGACTTTTACGTGCTGCCTTAAAGAATCAAACACTGGAGGAAATTAAGGGAGTTAATCAGGTGAATTATTTTCGAGAATACATTTTTTGTTTTTTAATTTATATTGAAATTTTTAGGGTGTTGCATTCTCTACAACCGCCGAACACGAAATAATTGACGCTATATTTCAAAATCGTGGTCTTACAAAAGTGAGCATAAACCTCAGATTACCAGAGGGTCGTCATAAAGTCGAGCAAGCGACCATTCGAAATCTAGAAATTCGTAAGTTTTTTACGTTGTAAAAATTATTTTCCGCAAAATTGAAGAAAGCATTAAATTTTTCGCTGTTTAGGCAGAATATTGCGGCGACAGGCGGCGGCTGAAGCAAGAGCAGCGGAGGAAGCGGCCGCAGCTAAAGCTGCTCGTATGGGCGATATTTCACCAGCTCGAATTTCCACAGTGGGCAAACCACCAACTAAAGTATGTGTTTAAGGCATATTTATTTGACTTTGACATTTATAAAAATTAATTCTAGAAACAATTGGCGATGCAGAACGGGCCGAGCACTTCGGAATTGAAACCGACAGCCCCAATGATAAATCCTAAGCGGGTGGATAATCTGGAGCTGCCGAGATCTTCAGCTATCGCGAAAAGAGCGAACGCCCTAATCGCTACGGTGAATCCTGACTTTGTCCGTGTGCCCGGCTCGCCAAAGTCCTTTGCGCCTATGATACTGGCTTCACCAATGGAAAAGGGATTGTCGGATTCTGATGGATCCGCGCAGTCACCAACTTCAAAGTCAAGGCCGCGAAGATCTATCACCACGTCCATTACATCCGGCGATAAATACGACGATGAATCATCGGTGAATTCGCCCACGGGATTTTCGACAAAATCCAAACCTCCGGTTCGAAAATTGAGTACTGAAATTGAAACAATGTACACCAAATCCACAAACAACGAAGGTACATTTAAACAGCCTATTATTTTGAATTATTTAACATACCCGGACGGGATATCATTATAAAAAGTCTCTCCTGCTCAAAAATGGTCATTTTTGAAAAATAAAGCTTGCATATACAACAATTTTTTTAAAGTCGAAAATTTCAATAGTATTGTTGGATTTTTCAGGGAAAGTCGCTTTTATCCCGGAAGCTCCGGTGGGACGTGCTTCATTAATTGCGAAAAAATTCGAGAAAAAAGAGGCGCATGCTCGAAAAGAGATCGAGCGAAATACTCGCCGACTTTCAGCTACCAAAACTCCATCCAATTTTACGTTCAATGTGGCTGCCGTTGTACCAAATAGTTCCACTGAAGTGAACGAAAGCAAAGAAACGGAAAACAAAAAAGGTGAATTATCGATGCTTAAAGATGTGTACAAAAAGAATGACGACGAAAATTTGAAAGCTTCCGGTGCTGGTGAAAAGACGCATCCAGATAATACTTCGAGTACTCAAAAAAGCAAAGAACCCTCGAAATGGAGACAAAAAATGGACGAAATGGCTCGAAAAAAGCTGGAAAGTAATGGAAATGACAAAATTAATGTTAGGGATGAGCCTCCATCTTTTACCAAGAGTGTCGGAGATGGAAGCAAAGCTGACGTAAACGGAGAACCACGACGAAAACAATTGGAGAAATCGTCGAAACTCGATCTTGTTAAAAGTAAATTAGAGGATAAGGCCGTTAAATCTGAAAAAGGTCGCAGCGGTGAGAAGTTCGCAGAACCGTCTTTACGCCGAAGATTACAAAAGTCAGAGACCGTAGATGAAGGTAGGGGTGCAAAGTCTTTACCTATTTCGCGAATAGCCAGGACCGCATCTAAAGATGACGGGGGTATAGACGAGGCAAGTACGGGGCGGACGAGAAAAATATTTGCAAAATTGAACGACATTAGCGAGAATGTAGTTTCAAAACCTTTGGCAGTCGCAGCCCAAGCGACGAACTCCGTGATTGACTCGAAACCGAGTTTGAAGACAATGAATGCGATTAAAGAACGATCAGGTATATGTTTTCAGAACTTTTAAGACCAATTCGCTGTATTAAGGAAGTTTTCTGTCACGGGCTTTTCGAATTCAAGGACTTCCTGTGTCGGAAACTTGCGGGATCTCTTTTCTATGGCTTTGGTTTGACCCACGATACCAAAAAGACGGAAAAAAAAGTAAATTATGAGAAAATTTCAGGTATTACGCAAACGGTAAACGCAAAAGAGGGCCCGGCTGTGAAGTCTAAAGCCCACAACGAGAATGTTGAACTTGCGACATCGTCGAGCCATTCAGATGAAAATGTCGTCAACAATTCATCGAAACTTCTGCCAGATGACAAGAAAGGTGGTTCAAAACTGGAGGAACTTCCATGTGCTACAAATATGTCGGTAACGCCAAAATTGAGGCGCAAGAAATTGCTCTCAGAGAACAACGTCAAAACTAAGGATATTTTACCTAACGAGCTTCGGACACCAAAAAGTTCACGGAAAAAATTAAACTCGGAAAATGTTGATGTCGATACTAAGAAATCAGACAACAACATTAAAATTGATGGTAAAGAGAAAGAAATTAGTTCACACAACGAAATTAGCAGACCGAAATTTTCGAGGCAAAAAACAGCCACAGCTGAACCTACGCAACATTCTTCGGTGGCCGAGATCTTTGAATCAAAGAAGGCGGTACATGACACAAAACCTGGGAACGAGAACCAGTCAGCCCAAAAGCCTAATTTAATCGACTCTCAAACTTCGACCGTCCCCGCCTCAAATGCAAAATTTTTGAGGCAAAAAACAACTACAGCAGAGCCTAGAGAACATTCTTCTGAATCCAAAAAGTCAATCCATGACACAAAATCTGCGAATGAGAGCCTATCAGCCCAAAAGCCACAAACATCTACCATACCCGCCTCGAGTGAAGCGCAATCGGCAGAGCACAAAGACGAGAAGAAGGAGGACGCTTACGTCTACGTTCCGCTAACGACCCGTCCGAAAAGACGGTATAATTAAGGAATACAGTCGTTAGGATTTTCGAAGGGTTCAAAAAAAAACGGTTCTTAAATGGTCGACCGCCGTGTTTTTTCGATCGTTTTAGCGCATAAGAAAACCGCTAGACCACTTTTTACCCCCATTTCGGTGGACAACGACCGTATTTGTTAATTACTCCGAAAACTTTTTCGGCAAACATACAACCGCCAAGACCCACGCAGCAGCCAAAATTTGGCGACTGAGGCTGTTGAGTTTTATGCGAATTGCAATTGTATACACAATTCGCGAATTGTGTATACATTTTTCTGCTAATTATATATTTCGAAGGTAGGCTAACTCATTTGCTTCATTTTTATTGGTACACGGATAGTTATGGAGCGTATATTTAATCTTCATATATTTTATTTTTTTGAATTTATTGAAAAATTTTATTGTTGTAATTTTAATTAATTTAATTAACTTAGGTCAAGTTTCGTTTCAAATTTTCCGAATTTTAATGCTCATTTTTCTCATTACTTTTTTTGGCTTTTTATTACTTATATATTTGGCTTTATTTTTTAGTCAAATAATTTTTTTAATTTTAGAGATGTTAACGGGAGAATAAGCCGTATTGTATTTTTAATGATTTGCTTGAATACATTAAATTTATTTAAAAAATGTATAACGATTTTTATTTTTAATAAATGTTAAAATTGGTAATTGTTATTGCGATTAACGACGAAAACTTTTTTACCATTAAAAAATTTTCAAATTTTGACCCAATTTTTGTTGTTAGATTCGAGAGTTGATAAAAATCTTCAATTTTTATTTATTTTGCATTTTATATAACAAAAAAATTTTACGGGGAAGTATTCATATTTTCCTGATCAAAAATTGCCAGGAATTAAAATTTGCCGCGACTCAAAAATTATTCCAAAATAATAATAATAATTAATAATTGGAAACGCAACTAATCTTAAATAAATGAAATTATTTCAAAAAATGTAACTTTTTCTTCTTTTGTTTTTGATTTGGTTTGCTATATTTTTTCTTCTAGACGCCATAGTGAGATTTTGTTATGTTTTACGATCGTGGTGTTCATTGCGTGGAGAGTATTCACGCCGAGGACGGATTCGTTCGTTTCGTCGAATCTGCTTGCACCGCGAAATTCGGAAATATTTTGTGGCGATGAGAATGTTGGTGGTTTTTGCTCGGAAAAATTATTTAATTGTTTCGATATTGTTTCCATTTTTTATTTATTAATTTCAGATGGCGTATTCTATTTTCTCTGTAAGACCTATTTCGCGTCCACTGAGAGAACAGTTCGAATTCAGCCGAGAACTTGGTGTTCGTGGAATTAAGTTTAATTGCAGTTTCGTCAAATATTTGGAGCATTTCAAACTTTCGGACAGGGACACCATTCATCGTAGGTCTTTGGTAAAAACTTATTTATCGCTTTTTTATATATTTCTTTGATTTTTTGAACACATTACCTACCGCTTATTCGTCTAAAACCACAGTAATTTAATTCAAGTTCTAATCAGATTACAATTTAATTTATATTTCGTTGCTTAAAGGAAATTGAAAGCAATTTTGGTTATAATGGTCGGATTTACCGTATCAAATCAGTTTCTTGTGCCATTTGCAGTTAAATTTTTTTAAATTTTTGAGCAATGAAATGCGTTTAGCCGAACGAATTTCCGGGTGACGTGGTTTTTTTGTTGGCCGCCAGCGATTCATTTTACGAAAGTCTACGCGCCGCAATCGCTTCGATACAAAAGCTTTTTCAGAACAATTTCAAACGGATAATTGTCTATGACCTGGGCGGAATTTCTCAAAACGCGTTCATGGTATAAATATTATATTATAAATATTTAAGAAATTCATATTTAAAAAATTATAGGGTTTATTAAAAATTTATGGGGTGATTATTTTTATTTTCTCAGTTTTTAATGCAAACCAGGGGTGGCAAAATTTTACGTTTGGTTCCGGTTTTTTGTACTAAAATTTTTCATTTTTTTGAACCAAAATTTTATTTTTCGAAAATGGTCTATTTTTCGGAAAATTTGCGGGAAATGATGTATATTCAGTACAAAAAATATAGGAACTTTTGAATTTTCAGTTTCTTATTTTTGAGGTAACATTTTAAATTTTCCTTTACGTAAATGAAACTTTTATTTTCCTGCCACCACCACTGGTACAAACCAGGGGTGCTACGAAAATAATTTTTCAATTTCGTAAATCGTAAATTTTCAGGACCTCGAAATTTCGTAAATCATAAATTTTTGCCCAAAAAAGCCGTAAATTTTGAAATTTCGATTGAAAATTTGCATTTTTTTCAAATTTTTTCCTAATTTTTTTTCAAGAAAGTTCTG
>SAUE01003050.1:1063-23776 GCA_009724625.1 Deladenus siricidicola | reverse complement strand
TGAAGCCATCCGAGGCGAATGGCGCCGCCATTTTCCGCACATCTCAAAGCAAAAGCGCCCACAGAGGCAATTCAGAGCGGCCAGCGGACGCAAATTCCGCCGCCAATAATCACGGTACATACACATACACACACTCACTCAGCGATAGTAGTTTTGGTTGGAGCGGAATTCTGAGACAAAATTCTTTTTTTCACATAGTTTTTAAGAAAAAAATGTTTTCTCAAAGTTTTGATTTTCTCAAAAACAATGAATATTGTATAGCAATCTAACCTACACCTGAATATAATATTTATACAGTAACTTAATGTAATATTTGCAAGGTAACATAATGTAATATTTCCACAGCACCTGTTATATTTCCATAGTATATTTGTACAGTATTGATGCAAATATGCATATACGTACAGCTAATTTATACATACTATTCCTTCATATGTATGTATACTGTTGATATTTCGTTTGAAAAAGCGAAAAAATTATTTTGTTTAAAAATGGAAAACCCAAAAAATTAACTTTTTTTCAATTTACACAAAAAATTCTTTTAGGACAAGGACAGATTATCGCAGACTTGGGCAAAATGATTGTGGAGAATTGCCCGCCGATGTTGTGCACGGGTCTCGACTGCGCGATCGTCACGGAACGCAATGGATGTCAGGTGAGAGCATTTGTGAGAGAGAGACAGAGAAACCACAGCAGTAAACGAGTGGCAACATACCCCTATTATATGTATGCATATGTTTACCGAAACACTACATCGGTTATGCTTTTTGAAAATACATACTTTAACGACCGCCAAAAACGTCTACAACTTGGGCCGATAATGTCGAAAGGCGAATGTGTACTGCATGGCGCAGTTGGTAGTGCTCTCTTTTAGAGTAACACGGCGCAGGTTCAAGTCCTGCTAGGGCTGTTCGTACTTTTAACGAGTACGACAAACGGCACGGCAAGACACCAGATGCGTGTGCCCGACACACACACTAGTGTTGTAACTTGAACCTGCAGATCCACGCAGATACTGGATCCATGTTGGTTGCAATTAGTATTCAATTGAATCCAATTTTCATAAATGTATTCAAATTGGATCTAATTTGAATCCATTTTGAATGCACCTTGCTTTTGTCCCGCACAAAATAGATACATTTTTAGAATCCTTGAGGATTCAAAAAGTATTCAAGTTACAACACTGCCCGGCACGTTTTCCGTTACTCAACCGAATAGAAAGGATGACGTTATACCACATAAGTAAAACTCTCTCCATTTTAGACGCTAAGTTTGAAGAAAAATCTATCCGATACTGATAGAAAATATCAGTATGGTAAGCTATCCGAAGTCGTAGCCACGTTCTATCCATTTTTCTCAAACTTTCATTAGCATTTTCGAACCAAGAAATGGAAACTTTTTAGTTGTGCGCCTGTCCAATCGGCTCGCCCGCGCGCGGCTGCGACCCCATGCCATTCGTGCTGTGGCATGAGCTGATCGTTAATGGCTGTCCGAACGTCACCGTCAACACGAGGGACCCGGCGCAGAAGGTCCACCGATGGTTCAGACGAGTAATGATTTTAATGTTTTTTTTCAGTCCGACACACATTAAGATATATTTTGGATTGAAAACAGCAAGAATAAGGTAGTAGGTCAGGGGAAAAACAAAAAATTGTAGTAAAAAAACACATTCAAGGCATACGAGAGTAATTTTTCAGGTAAATCGATTCAGCAATACAGATCAATGCGAGCCGTACATCTTCCCGTATTGCCCCGAGTTGGATTTCAACCTGTGGCGCTCGCCGCGCACCAAGCAGGAGTGCGAACTCTACTGCTATTCCACCGACGAGCAGCGAAAGCGGGGAATTGTTTAGACGATTGCGGACAAAATATTTCCTCTGCTCCAACATTATTAATTGTTCTTATTTTATATTTATCGCATAAATTAAACTCATTCCCCAAGAAAATATCGCCACACTCCACGACAGTGCTTTTACTTGATTTTTTTGTGGATTCACCTCAGCCTCGAGCAAAAAAAAAGGAAAAGCTTTGGTTTTGCACAGATTTTGAAAATACAATACAATTCCAAAGACTTTTTTAAGAATTCGAAAAAATTTACTGTGGTTTAAAAAATTCATAATTTTTCTTTATCGCAAAATCCATTTATTAGTTTTACTCAGAGAATGCATATTTGATCAATACAAGAGAGGTTATACTTAACGAAAAAAAAAACAAAAAACGTTGAAGATGGTGCATAAAATCAATTATCCGAAATATTCGTAAAAAATCGACTCAGAAGAATTGGCAAAAATGGCCGAAAAAATCAATCAAAACCATTTTTTATGCTCCACCCAGCAAATAGAACACGCCTAACGTAAGCATAATAGAATTGTGAGGTAGCCCACAATCGAATTTTACACACAAAAAATCAGAAAAAAATTCATTTTCAATTTGTACAGCACATTTAAATTTCGCTTAACTATGACAAAAACGCTCTCTACATATCAAAATTATGTGGAAATGAAGCAAAATATTTCTTTTATGATTTCAAAATAATAAAAAAAAATTTCGTTCCCAAAAAGTTAAAAGTTTCATTGTATTTTTCTGCCTTTCGTAAAAATGCCAAAAAATAAACTAAATCAAAAATTTCCACCTAATCCTACTGCGAATGTATAATAAAAGCTTCTTAAACAAAATAGCCTCAGCCCTACTACACCCTAATTTTACCAATCAAATCCTGGAACGCGGCGCTCAGCTCCGCGTCTAGGCGCGCCTCCTCCTTCGTCAACTCGCCCGCCTTCGCCAGCAGCGTCTCTATTGCACGATAGACGCGCTGCTTGCGCTCGTGCAACCGGCGCGCCGTCGCCATCTCCTTCTCGTCGATGTCGACGATGACTTCGTTGAAGCTCTTTTCGGTTGAAGCTCTCATGGTTTTTTGGAGTTTCGGCGCCGGAGAGCGTAAATCTTTCTTAAAGAAATACAATTTTTATCGAGAATTCTTAAGACAAAATATTCGTATGTATTATACTCATTCAAGGGAAGAAAGATTGGACCCTCATCCATGGGGGTCAAAAATAAAAAAAAAATTTAAGCCCCCCCCCCTACGGCCCGTACAAAAATTTCGGCGAAATTTATTTTTGCAAAATCAATGAAAAAGCAGTTAATTTTCCCACCAAAATTTTTAATACAAAATTGTTGTTAAAAATATTTGTTTTAGAAAAGTAAAAATATACCGGTGTGACATTGCCAGGAGACATTCGAGTGGAACTGTTGTTGTTGCAGAACGCATTGCTCCAGCGACTCTCCTCCTCGTCGGCAGCGGGCTGAGGGGAATCGCTAAAAGAACAAATAAATCACCAAATTGCTTGCAAAAAATTGATTTGTTATAAATCTAATTGGAAAACTTGCAAAAATTTGAATAATAAAGCGGAATGTGCACAAACCCGATGGTATTTAGGACATCCGCCGGCGGTTTCGTGGGCTCCTCCACCGAAGCCAAACCCGTAAATATTCTTCCAGTAAAATCATCGGTGACCTCCACCGTCGGTTTTTGCTGTTTAGCCGCCGCCACCGATTTTTCGCCTTCAAATTCCGCGAAAAGTGCCAACGTCATCCCATCGTCGTTGAAGTTCGTCGCCGGCAAGTTCTCTTTGTCTTCAGTCGCCATCGGTGGAACCGTTTTTGTCTTTAAATTGAAAAAAAATTCACCAAGAAATCCTTCAAATTTTATTGTACAGTTTTGATAAAGTTTCGAGCCATTACGCGTGTAAAAAATAAAAATTCCTACTACATAAAAAAATCTCTCCTCAAATTTCTACCTGCTTTCCACCACCGTCCAAATTGCTGAAAACCACAAACGTCTTGTCCGACTCCACCGTCGTCGTCGTCTCGTGGCGATGGCGGAGCTCCAGCAATTCGCCGGCGTTGTTGGCGGCCACATTGGCGAAGACGTTGATGGTAGTGTCGGCGTTCGTGATGGTTTTGGTGGTTCGCCTCTTCGACACCAAGTGCTGGCAGACGGCGGGCGTGGAGGCCGCTTGCGGGCCGTGCAGAAACGTCAGCGTCATCGACGCGTCCGGGTCGCCGAAATTGGCGCCGGTGACGAAGCTCGTCGACATTGTGTCGCTGAATTTTGAAAACAATTACGAAAATTCTCCCATAAGTTGTGGTTCTCAAAGAAAATATTATTAAAATCAAAAAAGACTGACCTCTTTAAGTTATCGGAATTGCTCGTCAAATGCACTAAATTTTTGCTCTTGTAAAAGATAATAAAAATGCATAAAAATTGAAAATTTAGTGAAAAAAATAACGTAAAAAAAGTTCTTGAAGATGCACATACTGTCATTTCAGCCAAAACCTTACATTGTTCTTCCTGTTCTTTGCGTAAATCACCGTTATCCTTGTCGTATTCTCTAAATCTTTGTTCTTTAATGCTAACCTAGAAATGAAAAAAAAATCACGCTACAAAACAAATCGCTCTACAGCTTTTACAACGCACAAAGTAAAATATATAAAGAAATATACAGAAATCAATAAAATAAAATAGACGCAAAAAATGTCAAACCAACACGGAAAAACTTACTGAACTTTCCGCATATTATGAAAACTGACGCGACGTCGTTGAGTTTGGAATTTGGTCGTGTCATCCCTTGGCTTCAGTATCTAAACCTCATATAATTTGTAAAATAAAATGGAAAACAGAAAATTTCCAACATACCGATGATCTACGTTTAGTGAACTCCTCGTCGTTCGCATCCAATTCTCTGTCCATTTCGCATTCCATTATTTGCCAATACTTCTAAAAACGTATATATTCATTTTCTTTAAAAGAATGCAGCGGAAAAAGAGAGCATTATAACGAAAACGCGAATATATGCAAAATTCAATCAGTGTTTTGGAAATACCCAAATCGCGAAAAAAGCATATGTACAGAAAGACATTCGTTAAAAACGCTAATTTTGTGCTTGGACAGGGCGCTAGAGTACGCGAGCTCGGCGCTGCCGGGTACTCGGCGAACGTCAAGCAATTTTTAAATCTGAAAAAACCGCTAAATTTTCATCGTGGGAGTTTGTGGCATTATAACAATTTTAAAAAGAATTTTCGAAAAAATTCGCCGAATTTGGAATTTCTGAAGAGAAAATGTTTCGCCGAAATGGCGCGCTAGTTTTGTGAACCATATCCCCCCCCCCTTTCGGCACCCCTCTCGAAATCGCTGCGCCGTGCCACGTCTTGCAAAAAATAAAGTGGTGAGAAATGAATTAGATAGTATTTTATTAAATAGTGATGGAAAGATTCAATAAGTGTGCAGAGCAAAAGTGGACTTCCAATTTTAATTGAAAGACGTGATGCATGATCCTCGAATTGGGGGTAGAGCCCTACCGAACAGGAATATTGTTGTGAATTGTTTCTCCTTTGGATGCAAATAATCTTTCTTTAACGCTTTACCTTAATGAAAAATTTAAAACTAAAAAGAGAACGTAACACGTTTTTACATCTTTTATTGTCTAGTAAATTTATCGAGTTACTCGATATGGGGCCGCACACTAACGAGAACAATAATGGCGCCAATTTCACGTCGTCGCTGAGTGAGGATGAGGGTATGATTTTTGCCGGTTTACCTCTGCTATATTTGCTGTCGTAAATGAGTGGGATTTTGATGTTGAATGATGTTTTTAGGACCAAATGGCGGATGGAGAATAGGTTTTGACGTGCAAATGCAAGGAGTCGGTGTAGTGAATTTCCAGAACGAGGAGGAGGATGAGCCGGTCATAGACGCAAGTAAAATTTTTGGGATATTCGATACAAACTTGTCAGACTCTATTCCAATTTTCCAATTGGGGGTAGGAGTTACACGCATCGCGGAGAAATTTATTTTAAAAATGCTTCAAAAAAATTCTGGCAGGGAGGCGAAAAATTGTAAATTCTGGGTCTGACAAGTATGATTTGATGAAAGGATGTGAAGGAAAACTTTTATATTGACAAAAAAAATTGAAGGCGGCGATGAAGATAACGGCGATAACGACTCTTTCTACTCCAACGACAGCGACGATGAGGCGAAACGCGCCGGATACCGACCCCTCCAATTCGAAATCTCCGAGCCGAAGGACGACGACGATTTGTCGTCGGCGCAGGACGAAGTAGTAGTTGGCGGCGGTGTCGATGACACAATTCCGCACTCCGCCATTGTATTTTTATTTGATTTTGATCATTTATGATATTTGAACTTTTACTCGATTTAGTCGCTACCGCCCCTACCCGTGGACAATAAACGCGAATACGCCATTCCACACAAACCACTGGACATAGCGCTCAACGAAGGTATCAGCCATTTTTTGAATACCCATTATAATACCAGAAAATTTTTGTGGTGTTGTTGCGCAAAAAAGAACCAAAATTTTTTTAAATTTAGGATTAGGATTTCCAGTTTGGAGGGATGAAGGCAACCCCTCTCTCCTCACCCCCTCCCCCCTCTTCAAATCTGACTACGGGCTTGTGCTATATTCAACGAAAAAATTGGGAATTTTAGAGAAAATAAACGAAATCAAATCCACAATGTCGAAAATTCAAATCGCTCCACCGCCATGGGCCGCCGATATGGAGGATCAGAAGTTGGCGGAGCTGGTCAAGAAACTAAAAGAGAAGTCATAGAAACATTTTGATGGGTTTTTTTCGAATGAATTTTTATTACCGAATTAATTTGATTACATGTTGTAAATAATTTTTTTGTAAATAATTTAAAAATAGAATATTTATATTTGTAGGCAGGATCTAATATATATAATTCAGTTGTAAATACTTTCTTGGTCTTATCTTTTTTTTTGTATGTATATTTTCAAAAAAATGGCTAAATGAGAGAAATTTTCTAAATTTTTTATGTTGTTTCGTGGTGTGTTTAGCTTTTTGTTCGATTTTTCGTTGACGTCATTTTGAGAAAGTGAGAGAGGAAGAAGGAAGATGAGACTGAGAAACTCCACCGCTCGCAACGAGCTGGCCGAGGAGTCGAGCCTCGGCCTCTTCGACAACGAATCGCGACAGGAAGACACTCTGATGGAGATCGACGATGAACCGCTCGGCGACCTCACGCCCATGCCTCGTCAAAAGCACAAGTACTTGGGCGGCTCGTCCGTCGGCGGTCTTTCGCGCCAGCGCACGCCATCGCCCAATTTTTTGGTCGGAAGGGGAGGGTACCAATTTTGTTTTTTCTGTTATTGTATTTGCGAAAGCAAGTATTTGCTGTTTCGCAAACGGATTTGGGTGGTTTACGGTCTGTTCGAACAAGAAAATTTGAAAGAATATTCTCTCTCTAAAACTGGAAGTCCGAAAAAAATTCGGTGGTTTTGTCTGTTCTCCGAAAAAATTTCCTATAATTTCCTGATTAGATCGTTTATCAAAATTTTTAACTATTGCGGTGGCATGGCTCCACCTGGCCCCCTGGGTACGTTGTGTTCAATTATTTAAATTTCAAAACTTCGTAATTTTCAGAAGAATTGCTTTTTGCTTTTTTTTTTGTTTATCGTTTTAACGTCTAAGATTTTTGTGTACGTATGCTTTTACAGTACTCCGAATTCGCTGCAGAAACAAAGCGGACATCCCTGGCTTTGGAGTTTCGACCCGAACGTCGCGCCTCTGCATTCGTCCGCGCAAATGGCCGTCAGAGCGGCGCAGTCGCCGCTCGACTCGGAACGCTCGGTGTGGACGCGTCTTATCGCGATGCTTTTGTGCGTACTGTACTTTTTGCTGGGCGCGTTGTTCATCGAATACTTTCAATTGCCGACGACGATCGCGAGAATTGTCTTCACGAATCCCGCCTTCGCCGTTCACCGCCACTGATAATGAAGAGTTTTGTTTGTGATTTTGTGATGAGTATCGACTTTGTTTGTAATTGTTTTAAGATATCGTTTTTTCTTTCTTTTTAAATGATCGTGCTGAAACCTTCCGTTTTTTGTCGTGCTTTTTTCCGTTGTAAAATTGGATGGCCTCTTGGTTACTATTGGAATTTCGTTAATTTTTTTGGATTTCTTTAAATTGGAGAAAAAAGTATAACTTGTATTCTATAAATTATAAATCACTTATGTACTTCAATCATGTGCAAAAAATATAAAAAATTTGCTACATTTTCTGAGTATTCTTTATTGATTGTTCTTCATAGCGTTGACGATATAGATATTTGTTTGTTTGCTTTTTTCTATAAATTTTTTGCTTAATTTTTGAAAATCTGGCTATTTTGATAAGGGTGCAGCCATCCTCGTTTGTATTTTGAATTGGTTATTTTGGTTGAAATGTGTTAACTGATAATGAATAGGGTGAACACATCGAAAAATCAACGTTTTCATTATGTCGAACAAGGTGAACTGCGAAAAGGCCGCGCGTGGAGTGTGGTTGGTGAAGGTGCCACGGTAATTCTTTATTATTGTTGCTTCCTTCCATGGTAATATTTTTATTGCGCATTTGTCAAAAAAAACGGCTATATTTGCGGGAAAACTTCATTCAATTTTTTGCAATACTGACAGTCTCACAATGATGTAATTTAATGTTATATGTACATCCGAATTCATCATTCTAAGATGATAACTTATTATAATATATTTTGAGCAATAGGCTTAGCCTAAGTCTTAGGCGAGTAGGCAAGTCTCGTAGTAGAAAGCCTAAGTCTTGGGCGAGTCTGGCAGCATGCAGGGCCTAAGACGCGTTCCTGAGCTCTTAGGTTGAGGCGTAGACGCGAATTTTATATGTCTTTTTTGATAATCGCGCGGCACCTTATAAGTGGAATTTTTAGCTGTGCTTAACTTTTAGAGCGGGAACGTATGTTTTTTTGGTTATTGTTTTGTATTGTTTCCAGTTATTTGTCCGAGTTGTGGGAGAAGAACGCGGGAAGTGATGTCGGGAGGTTGGTGACGGGTCTCGGCGAAACGGGTCGTGACGTGGTCTTCAGAAGTACAATGCCCATTCCCTCCACAAGCCAGGCGGCGAAGAACGTTACCGTCGTTCCGTCCGCATCGGCGCCGCAAGTCAACCGGGCTAGCGCGGTATTTATTCAATTCTTTTTCCACTTCTCTAGCGCTGACTACGTCATGGTTCCATACACATCGAACTACTCATATTGATTAGGCTCAGTGGCGTCGGCAGAAATTTTCTGGGTGAATTCAAATAAAAAATCTCATGGGGAAGTCGGCAAAATTTTAATTTTTACAGAGGAAAACAATTAAAAAATGTCTTCTTTCTCTATTCACCCCATGGCGACGCCACTGATATCGGGCTAGTTTTGAAATTTAATGATTTTGCTTATAGAGCAGTGTACACGGTATTGCGCGAAATGCCCTGCGCGCTATGGGCGATCCTCAGCCAATCGGAAAGCCAAAAGCGAACACATCCGAGATTCCCACGGAGCACACTTTCATCATACGAGACCTGAACAATCAATCAATGGCCGTTCTGTGCGAGGACAAGAGAGGTCTGGAGGAGGAGAGCAGACTGCGCTCGGGAAAGCTAAGCATTGAAGGACGGGTAGGGTTTTTTGATTGTAATGAATTTTTTATAAAATTAATTGATTTGGATTTTTGAGAAAAAAATTGCGGGTACAAAAATTTTAATACACCATTTGAATATCGAAAAAGTGGAGGGTAAAAAGTCTTCAGGTGTTAAAGAAAGCTGAGTGTCAGCCGCCCAACTCAACGGCCTACATGCGAATGAAAATAAAGCAAATCGAGAAGAATCGTCAGCCCAAAAAGGTGATCAAGCAAATCGATCGTGCCGTCGTGAAGTACAAGCCGACGGCCCTCCACACGGAACACGTCACAAAGGCGAAGAAGGAGGGCGTGAAGTACGTGCGTGGCGAACGAAACGACGTTATGCAGTCTATTTTCCACGCTTTTGAGAAACATCAGTACTACAGGTACTTACTCTCTGCTTTTATTTGTTTGTTTGATATGCTTGTTGAGCATATAAAAATATAATAATATGGTAATAAGGATGAATTACTTCAAAGGGATGCGCTTTTAAACAGGACTTGAATTATTTTTTGAATTTGAATCATGATTCAAATGAGTCATATGATTCATTTGAGTGATTCAAATGAATGTGTTATGTATGCATGGTTAGTTGAGTCAAGCGCTCTAGACTTTAGGGCTGTGATTTGAATTACGAGTTGAATTCAAATGAATCATCCGTTGAAATAACCTTAGGGGAATAAATTTTCGACTATATAAAAATATTTCAAAATTATTAGTTTTACAAATTTTCCTCACTTTTGGAATTGTCATCTCCAGCTTTTAAATACAATAACTTGCTTTCGTTTGTTCGAAGAAATTCTTTTGCATAAGGAATTTTTGGCTATTATAAATTGAAATATTTTTCTCGCATTAGGCTTGCCGACTTGCAACATATTACGGGCCAGCCGGCGAATTTCATAAAGGAAATCCTCCTCGACATTGCGAATTACAACACCGCACCCCCCTACAAGTCGATGTGGGAGTTGAAGCCGGAGTATCGCAATTACAAAACGCCCGCCGAAACGTCGGCCGCCGCATCGACATCTAATAAATAGGCATTTAGGGTGGTTTTAATTGCATGCTATCTACGGAGCTGGGCGGAAGTAAAAATTTTTGGATTTTGAAATTCCGGGGACTTAACAAAAATTTGGAATTCCGAGGCTCAAAAACGGCCGGATTTTGGAATTTTTAATTATTTATTTTTTTGCTTACGCAATTTTTGATAATCAGCAGCATAATTCATGTCTGTGGGAAAGTTGATGATAAACACAAAAATTTCATAACTTTTTGGAAAACTTCCGAATGTCGACTCGTAATAGCGAAAAAAATCCCGACGCTCTCTCTATTTCGTGTTTTATTTCTACTTGTTTTTATGATAAAGTGTACGGATTTTTTGAAATTTTAGTCTACTGTTGAATCGTTGGAACACCTTCTATTATTTATTTTTCTTTTTTTATTAAAAAGATGTTCTTAAATGTATTTCACATTTCGCCAGAAATGGTAGACTTTATCGTGGAGTCGACGCGAGGATTCGGCTTGGGTCGAGTCGGCTCCATCACCAAATGGTCTTCGAAGTCATTCGCCAGCGAAAGACACTCCACGCCCTCGTTTCTGCTCTACACGAGGGCCGGCCACATCCCGCATTTGACGTGGAGTTTGGCGGAGAAACATTTACATTTTTCTCAGCAACCAATTCTTCAACTCACTTTGCCTTCTATGTGAGTACTTTTGTTGTTGATCGATGATTTGGTAGCACACATGTGAAAATTGGAGGAATGAAAAAATTTTGCGGGATGGTCGAAATTTACTGCTTTGCGTTATTTTTCCTTTTTTTAACCCACCAATTTTTTTACCTTTTCTCCCTTTGGTCATTTTTCCGCTTTTTATTTTTGATCAGCCAAATTTTTTTAATATATGAATTGTCAAATAATAATTTTAAATCTCTAAATAATAATCCAATTAATATTTTTTGTTTAGGTACGATTTTCTTCAACGATTGAATCCGAATGAGGAGAATCACTTCAGGATACCGGTTTGATTTTGAAATTAAATGTAATTTTATTTACATTTTATTTGAATAATTTTTTAAAGTATATTTTTGCTTTAAATTTATTGCAAAATAGTTTATTAGGTGCGCTACGCCACGCATCTGTCATTTCTTGATCCACTGGATAAACGGCAGTCCGGCTACAACAATAATTCCTCGGCGGCGATTTGGGTGAAAAAATGTCGGACAAATGTTTGTTTTTGATATTATCGTTATCAGTGGCGTCGCTAGCATGAATTTGGCATGGGGTGGATTCGACCAAAAAGAAAATTTAACGCGTGGAATTACCAAATTTTTATAACTGAAAGAAATTTTCAAAATTTTTTAATGAATGTGGTGTCAAATCTATAAAGAGGATTTTGTCTATGTATTTACGCCGGTAATATTTAGATTTCAAACGTGAACTTGATGAAAGCGATGGAAAAATTGGCGGTGGATTCGTTTTCAACCATTTTCGACTACGATACGCCCAGGGATTGCCAAAATAAACGTCTCACAAAGTCGGTGATTCGCTCCGTGGATTACAGCGGCGAAATTTGCACGTCGGAAAAGGTTTTCATGCTTTGGAAACATTTCAAAAATTATTTATGCAACCCTCGAAAATTTGCTGGGTTAATTTGTTGAAGTTTTTTTAATTAAATTTAGCCGTTTGCTTTCACAAGTATTGGCGGAGGAATTTCGAGCCATCATCGAATGCGTTTTGTGAAGGAATTTATGTCGAAAGGCGCTGACAAGGCTTTCTCCATCGATCTTTCCCTATTTTCTTCGAATCCGCATTTGGAGGAAAAAGAGGCGTTTGACGAACTCGAAATTAAGTCGCTGCTCACCGATTTAATAGTATGGATTTTTTCGAAATTGATTTTATTTTTGCATATTTTAATATTTATTTTTTAATTAAATAATATTTATTTTTTAAATAAAAATTTTTGAGTTTGGCATTTTTTTGTTTTTTTTATTAATACTTTTTATTTTTTTTCCCTTTTTTTTAAAAAAACATTTTTTCCCTTTTTGACATTTTCATGGATTTTTTAATTGAATTTTTTGTTAAATTTTCGAAGTTGAATCTAGCTCAATCAAATATCAGATCAAATATCCATGCTTTTTTCATCATTTCGGTAGCTTTCTTTTGTTAGACCTTGCTGCCGACAGACTCCGTGAAGTTGGTGGAGGGAGCGTTTTCGCCATGCCAAATCCTTTTTCTCTCCAACTTGGGCGTCGATCTGTTCGACTCATCCTACGCGATTCTGCTGGCTGAAGAGGGCAAAGCGCTGCGCATTGGCGCCGAGTTTCCCGCCGACTCTACCGACTTTTGCGAAATCTCTTTCGAGGATAGAAGGTAATTTTTGCTGGGGGATTATTTCTCCAATCTTTTTTAATTTCATCTGTTATTTTTAAACATTCTTTAAATTTATTATAAGAATGAAAAAACACTTGCGAATTGAATAGCATTAATAAACTTTTGAACTTTAATTTTTAACCGATTTCTAATTTTTTAATTAAAACTTTTATTTTGTCTTCGTCGAAAAATATATATTCAGGCATGCTGACGATCTCTCGCCGGTGGTTGACGGTTGCAGTTGTTATACTTGCACGAATTACACAAAGGCCTACCTCCAGCACCTACGGAATACGAAGGAGATTCTCGCGGGTATTCTATTAGTGGTGTAAGTTTCTTTTTTGAAATTGATATTCAAATTTTAATTTTGAAAAAAATATTTTTCATATTAAAAATGAAAACTTTTTACTGGTTATGATCAGCTTTTTAGCCATTTTTTGTTTTCTTTTCAGGCACAATTTAACGGAGTTTGATCGAATGTTTGTCCGGATTCGGGATTATTTTTCGTTGCGAATTTGATCACTATTTTTCGGATATTTTAATATTCAAATGCAAAAATATTTTATTGTTATGGAAATTTCACTTGATTCTCAAATCTTATGAGCTTGTCATTGTTTAATAACTTTGAAATTTTTTTTGACAAATTTGAACATTAAAAATTGAATGAAAATTTATGCTGTTGATGGCTTGTGTCATGTTATAAATATTTGTTGAGATTGATTATTATAAATAATTTTAAGGTAATTTATTTTGTGAAAATGTTGTTTGGAAAACGTATAATATTTTCAATTATTTTTATTTTTTTGGTTTTGTTTATTTTTTGGATTTTGTTGTCGGATATTTTATATTTGAATTTTTCAAGTCAACTATGCCCGAGGATAACGGGCTAGACATGAGGTACGACTGGGTGGGGCCGGCAAATCGCGTTTCCAACATTCGCCCCATCAAGTAACTTTTACACGATTTTTGGCAATTAATATGAATTTTTTGAGATTTTTTTGGCTCAAACTTGGAAATTAAAAATTAATTATATTCCGATAAAATATGTGATATGAAATTTGATCGTTGCGAACATTCCAGGTTGCGAATTGTGGACAAAGAATCGCCGAGCGAAAGGGACTACAGATTGGCGAGGGAAGAGCTGAACGAATGGAATTGCAAATTTTGGAGCGAGCACAACCAACTTTTCGAGAAGAGGAAAGCGCAATTTTACGCTGAGGTACTCACATATTCTTCTCTTAATCTAATAAGTTCTTTTTCAAACTGAAGGCGCAAATTTACAAAAAATTATAAAATGAAAATTTTGAAATATTTTTACTGAAAAAACATAAAAAAATGTTTTCATCGCTTTTAAAATTTTGCATGAAATTTTTTCATTCCACAGAAAATGAAATAAAAAAATTTCAAATAATTTTTTTATTTGTTCAATTTTTTATAATAATAATGCAAAAACCGGTTTGTCTTGAATTACTTTTTTTGGAATTTCAATTTCCAAAAAAAATTAGAGGAAGAAAGAAATTGGCCGCTTGGAGGTCGTATCGGCCAACGATTTGTCCGTGTTCTACAAAAAGTTCCTCAACGAGCAAGCTCCCATCTTTTCTGCCTACAACAAGTACGTATTTCTGTGAATTTTTCATATGTATTTATTATTTAACCTTTTTGATTAATAAAAAAAACTAAATTTAAAGTGAATGGTATCGGCGGAACTTTGAGATGATTTGGCCGGCGTTGCGAGTGAATTTCGTCCGATTTAAGCGAACGTTTGGCCGATTGTGAAAAAATGTTTGAGTAGATTACTGTAGTGTTTTTTCTTTTTTTTCATAGCATTCAAACCGGTTTTTTTTATTGCCAAAATGAAGATAAAGAAATTGTTTCGACAATTACGGCTTCTCTATAACCAACGATTGGCTTGAATGGCGATATATTTTTTGTTAAAAATTTTCAACGTAAACTTGAATGGATTTTAATGTGTATTATGTTTGGCAGATTTTTCAAGCTTTTTTAAAAGTATTTCTAACGATCGTCAATGTTGGCCGATATCGGAGTGAGAAAGAGGAAGAAAAAGGCCGGAAAGGCGAAACAATTGACCGTCGTTCAGCTGAAACTCTTTCCGCCAACGCAGCGGAAATACCCGTGCTTCGACTACGACGAGATCAGGAGGAACGTTGGGGTATTTTCTTTTATTATTATTTTTGTTTAAATTTTTTATCTAAAGGGGTGAAATTTTTCAAAAATTTGGGCGATTGGGTAATTCAGGGGGAGAGAATGTTTACGTATCAAAAACCATTTATTTTGGTTTTAGTGAAGAATTTAATAACTTTTGGTCGAAGTTTTTAGAATGTAAATTTTTATAATTTTTTTCAAACTTCTACCAATCTTGTCAAAAATTTTAACTTTTAGTTCTAAAATAATTTTTGTCTTTCCCGTTCAATTTTTTACAAATTGCTTTTTTTTTGACATTATCGATTTAAATTTTTTATTATTTTACGTATTGCTTGATTTTTTAAATTTCGCAATTTTTGCCACTTTTCATTTATTTTATTGGATAAAACATTAAACTTGCAGATTGAAAGTGATTCCGGCGAGGACGAACTCCGCGATCCGGACGCCGATGCGATTGTGAAGCGTCTGGAAGAGAAATATGTAAGCCATTTTATTTAAGTGTAATGCTGCATTTTGTCTTTTTTTTCTTTGTTGTATTTAATTATTTTCCTGTGAAATGTTTTCGTCTTATTATTTATATTTTACTTTGGATTTATCTGTTGGGTCAACGATGTTTGCGTTCGCTATGGGTATGTGTATAAGGTACTGGAACCAAATTTTCAGGGTACTGGTACTGGAATCACCAAATCGACGTCGAAAAAGCGAAAAAACGTCCGTTTCGCCGCTGAGGACGTCATGGACAAGGGAATCGGCTACGACCTCACCGACACGTTCATCGACGACTCGCAGGCGGTTAGCAAATTCCTGTTTGCCTCTCATAGAGGACGTGGATGTGATAATATTTTTTAGATTTTTTATTTTCTTATGGATGATCGCAATTTTTTTATGTCTTTGGTAAAATTTTGGAAAACGATTTCCTCTTTTTTCTTACCATAAAAAATTATAGCTTGATGCTATTGAACGCCGATGATATGACGGATTATTTTGGTTGTGTTCTTGTCACGAATTTATTTCGTTTAAAAGGACAATAATATATTCAGTACGATGAATGGGTGCCGTCGACGATGGACACGGCGAAGGGCGGCCACTACGTTAACAAGGGCAAATTGGAGTTTCGGCAATTGGACTCGGACGAATCGTTTTCATCCAACGAGTCCGTTCACAATAACACCCACAACAACATCATCGAGTCGAGCGAGGAGGACGAGGAGGGTGACGAGGACGACGATCTCGTCGTGACCGGCGTTGCGGCTTCATCGGCGAGCGGCGCTGCCGCCAACACCCAGCACTTCGCCGCCGCCCCCGCCTCCACGATCAGAACAACTTTTGGCGCTGATGGGGAGAGAAAATCGAACGCGTCGAATCTCGGCCCGTCTACGATTGGCGGCGGCTCGACGTACATCAAAAACAATCAAACCGAGAAAGGTTGCTTTTTGTTTAAATTGAGATTTTTAAGAACGTAATTCATAACTCGTCTAAGGGAACGGGTTTATTTTTGGTGCTTTTGTATGTGCATTTATGTATGAATGTGAAGTGCAAAATATTTTTTGGATGTGCTGAACACCAGTAACAGGATGAGGTGAACCAGCACGTTAATCGTCTTAGGCTACTCTTATCACTTCAACTACAGTATGCTAGCCAACATCGTTTTATAGCTTAATTTGTTGTTGAAATATCGTGCTTCTTTTCATCTGTTTCTGAGATTTTTAAACAAACGGAGGCTTTTCAGACAGCGTGTCGACGGACGAGTCGGATTCGCCGCCCAAGGCACCGATTGTGCGCCTCAGCCAAGGCGGCGTGCCGCCCACGCGACGCCTCGCCATCGTGAAGCGCTTGACGGGAGGAGGTAGTGGAAGCAGCCATCATGCCAGCACTAGTGCCACGATCGGCCATTCGTCGTCAAATATTGCGATGAGTCATGCTTCGTCGTCGAGTGCTGGTAACGGAAATTTTGGAGGTGGTGGTGAAAATGCAGAGAAGTAAGTAACTGTTTTTGTGGTTTTAATTTGTATAATATTTTTGTCAGCAAAATATAACAATAATTGACAATTTTTTGATGACTTTCGGAACTTTCTTTTGGGGAAATTTTTTTCGCTTTAATATTTTTAATGCTTAAAAATTCTTATTTTTCTTCTGTGGTTTTTTTAATTTTTTTCAATGCAAATTACAAACACAAATGAAAATAACTGATTTATTTTTTTACTGTCTTTCTAACATCAACCGTCATTTATTTGACAATTTCGAATTGATAAAAGTGATAGAAAAAATTCGCAAAAAAATCATCCAAAACTCCGCTCCAGTATGCGGTCGAAGAGGCCGCTCTACTGCTTGTAGGGCCCAGCGCCGCCGGCACCGCCGTGGGCGTCGCCAGCGCGCGTGGGGCACGGACAGTACTCGGCGTCCTTGCCCGGTCGTCCAGCGGGTCCCTCGTCGCCGGCTGGTCCTGGCTGACCTGTGGGTCCCTGGGGTCCGGGACCTCCTGGTGGACCTTTCTCGCCGGCACCGCCTTCCGGTGCGTCCTTTCCTTTGTCTAAAAAAAGAACGGTAAATAAACTAAACTGCGGTACGACTCTGGCTTCTATTTGCATTCTCTCTAACTGGTTGACCGTCTCTTGTCAATTTATCAGTCTTCATCTCTGATTTAGTCTACGTATGTATGTCTATTATATCTCTTCACATTTTATTAAAAAATGTATATTTTACCTCCTTCCGGTCCTTGTGGTCCCTGTGGTCCGCGTTGTCCTTTTGGTCCTGGTCGGCCGATTGGGTGCTCGGCGTCACGTCCCTTCTCTCCTTGGTTGCCGGGGAAGCCAACTGGTCCTGCGGGTCCTGGTGGTCCGGGTTCGCCGGGGTGTCCCGGATTTCCGTCATGTCCCGGCTGTCCGTGTTGTCCCTTGGCGCCGGGGTGTCCACGTGGTCCCGGTCGTCCAATGGGTCCTGGCGCACCCTGAGCGCCGGCCGGGCAGTTGAAGCAGGTGGCGAGATCCTGGCTGGCTGGCGTAACGTCCAACGCATCCTTGCCGGGGATGCCGTCCAAACCATCCTTTCCTTCGGGTCCGGCACGGCCGGGCAATCCCTTAGGTCCTGGTGGTCCAGCTGGGCACTTGTTCTCGATTTGGCAACTGCATCCCGGTCCTCCCGCTTTCGAGTCTCCAGCCAAACTTGGCGGTACGCTCGGTGGCGCGGCACCCTGTGGTGTGCCGGGAGCCGCGGCACCACCGGCCGGTCCTTCGGGACCGGCGCCACCAGGCCCAGCGGGTCCTGCAGAATGTCCGGCAGTCTCGTAGTCTTCTCGACGGAAACGTTTCTTGCTGGCGCCCAGGCGCATCATATCCTTCCACAAGTCGTCGGTGGTGGCGCGGAACGCGTCGATCTCCGTATCCAACTCCATCCAGATCGTCTGCACATCGCTGTAGATGTTGCCGATGACGAAGAGGCAGGCGAGCAGCGAAAGCCCGGAAATGGAGGATGCCACGAATGTGGCTGTATGAACCTGCATGATTTTTGGTCACAGCCCTGAAAATTAGCTTACTGTAATTACACTACTTTACTGTGCTAAGGATCTTCGATAGGAATTTCTTAAGAATCTACGTGTTTGCATAGAGATGCTATGGGAAATTCTGAAAATACTGTAGAATTTGAAGGAAAAAAGACTAAATATTAAAAAAGTGAATTTGTTTTACATTTTTAGGAATTCAAACGATTCTTAAAAAGTCAGGAAATGTGGATGGTAAAGGTAAGTCTATCTATTGCGGGTCGATCGCTTCATGGGAGAGTTAATAGAGAGAAAACGATTTGATAAATTTGCCCAAATTTGGTCGCTTATATGGAAAGAAATTTTTTGCACATTTTTCTGTCAAAAACTAATCCAATCAAGCGAACTTCCCCACAAACACATACATAACTGGATTTCGAAGTTGCTTCTCCTCCTTCAACAAAATAGGAGCGAATATGATGCGTTCATGGACGTCTTAGCGTCTGATATTCTCAGTTTGTAGCGGATGTGATTGATTTTGCTGACGATAAAAAGAACAGCGCGGTGAATGAGCTTGGAAGAGAGGGAGGGGAGAGTGAGTGAAAAAGATTGAGTGTGAATGTGAAAAAAAGGAAATGCAAAATTTTATTTGACGAAATTTCTCAGCTTTTCATCACTTTTTTTTATTGTTTTGTCGTAATCGGCGATGTTTTTTTCTTATTTTTAATTCGTTCTTATCACACGAATCGCGGAAATTGTTTAAAAATGTTTTCCACCCAGCCCTCCAGAAATTTTGAGCCTTTTTGTTTTCGCATTCAAAAGCAAAGCGAAGAAAATATTCCTCACAAAAAACTGCTAAATTTTTGGGAGAAAATTAATGACTTCAATGATGGAAGGAGTTGTGATTAATTTGTTTTGACATGAACGTGCTGAATCAGAATCGGCTGAAAGTTATCATTTTTACCTACACGCAACTTTTTATTACAAAAATATACTTTGAAAATATATAACAAAAAAAGTAGAAACAAAAAGTTAAAAAAAAGTAGAAACCGTTATTAAAAAACATTTTTTTAGAAGTTTTGGTTTACATTAAAAAGCCGGAAATTAAAAATTTCAACCCACTTTTTTCCCATTCAAAAAGGATAAGTAAACGTTAATCCCAGCGCGAAAACATGGTGTTTGATCGCCAAAAAAATCGGAAGGCTCCGATTTTCACGCAATTTTCTTGCAAATTTAAGTATTAGAGACGGTTGATTAGCTTTTTCAAGAATCCTGAAGAAAATTTTTTTACATATATTTTCATAATTTTTATAAAAGCAGTTTTTTCGTAAGTTATAGTTCTGTAATTTGCATCCGGTCGGATATAAAACGTATTTTTCGGATTAAAAATCATAGAAGTGAAGCCCATTTTTTTCAGAATTGCGTTCGGATTTGAGGATGCAAGTTACAACACTGATCACAGATTAAATCTAAACTTTATTTGGGGCACATTGGGGGTAGTGGAGCCACAAAAAATTAGTGATATTGCCGAAAGAATTCCAAAAAGACTCAGTTTTGTCCACCGCCGTCTTATGTTTTTTCATCAAAAAAATTTTCAAAAAATTCTGGAATCTTTTATTCATTTTCATAAGTACATCACAAAAGAGTAAAATATAAAACAAAAAAGTTTATAAATAATTTGACTAAACCAACTAGCAGATGTGATGATGTGCCGTGTCGGGAATTTCCGCTTTGTGGTCATCCGGAACGGCCCTAGACTCGTACGTGGCGATAACCACCTAAAATGGACGTGTTAATTTGGAAAAAAAGATCAAATGAGTCCTGTTAGACAGTATATGGACCACCACCCTAATCAATAATGAGGATGTTGTGTAAAACGAAAAATGTTCCAAAATTAAAAGGGCAGTACCTAGGATTTCAAAATAGGGGGGGGGAAGTTTACTTGAAAATTTAAAAAAAAAATTTTTAGGGGGCATGCCCACCCCCTTTCCCTAATACGCTGCTCAAAAGGATGTGATTCAAATCTTGAGTTCAACTCATTTGAATCATCTCTAAATATTTTTTTTGAATCATTTGAATTAGAAAAAAAGTTCTAAACCTTCTCTCTGTAGTGATGCTGAAACTCGCCGCGCAGCCCGATGTAGTAGAGTTTCGTTTGTTCGGCGCCAAAGTTTGCGGGTATGTAGAGTGTCAGATTCGTCACGTCCCCGAATTTCGTCACAATCAGTGGGTAGTCGATTTTGGCGCTGTCGTCCTGCTTCAACTGCATTTCCTGTAGTGGTTTCGAGTCACCCACCTCGGAGAATGACATCTAAGACAAAACGTTCGTCAAATAAATTCACTTCGATAAAAAATAAAAATCGGAGAAATTGTCTAATCGAAAATAAATAAAATCGTATTGTCGAGCTACGGCGTTTATTCTTGGCGAGAAATGATTTCGAACAACATACTTGTCAGAAAAAAAAACAATATAAAACTCTGGGAGTAGACTAAGCTTTTGGGAGTAGACTAAGCAAAAAAGCTATGCTATTTTATCAATATCTCTAAATCACATCGGCGTTGGCAGATATTTGCGCCTCGAGCAAATCCGGGGCGCAAATATCCCATTTTTCAGACTTGCGCCCAGCAATTTTTTTTTAATTTCAGGCATTTTTCACCGAAAAAAAAGTCTCAAATTTTATTACGGGGTGCGAATGTTCGAAAATTTACAAAAAAATAGCTGATGCGCAACAGTCTGAAAAATGGGACATTTGCGCATCGGATTCGCTCGGGGCGCAAGTGTCTGGGAAGCAAACGTCCGGGCGCAAAAGCCAGGTAACTGCAGGTGGGGCCATGACGCCCCCCCCCAACGAAAAATGAAATTTTAACTTTTTCAGTAATAAAAAATTTTGGTTTTGCCCCCCCCCATCCAATCTTTTTCTGGCTACACCTGTTATATCATTAAAAAAATTCCTGAAAATTCGGCTAAGTATATCGGGAATTTTATATGGAAAGTCGTTGGCTCTCACAACGATTCTATTTTTGTACAAAAAATAAGAAAAAATTACGTTTTCCTTATCCTTGAATATGAGCAGTCGAGAGGGGTGTGATTCGCTCATATCGCCCATAAAAGTGATTCCCGTAACTTTGACGTGACCCGTAAAGGGAATGTTGAATATCAATTCCTCGTCCACATCGCTCTCCACAAAATTCGTTCTAGTTAGAGTAAATATTAGATATTAAATTAATAATTGAAAAAAATCTACAATTAAAAAAGAAGTGAACACATTATAAACAAAATTTATAAAGCCTACCCCCCTCCCAACTTTCATAATTTTTTGTTTTATAAATCAGTTTCACACGCTGATCGCGAATCCGATATTCATCCCACGCGGAAATGCAAAAAAGTTATTGTACAGCACGAAAATCTCGTCAAAGTACGAAAATCCACAAACAACAAACATTCTGAGCAATCTTCGAGGCAAATACGAATAAAAAAAAGGTATAATTTTCACCATCTTCGAACCATAGGTTACAGACCCCCCCCCCCAAAATTCGAAAATTTTTGCGGCCCACCCCCCTTTCCGCCGAGGACTAAAAAAAGGTCCCCAAATTTTCAAAGTGCCATAACTCGGTCGGTTTTGGTCGGGGGACAAAACTGAGTATGTTTTTGGAACGCTCTCGACGAGCTCTTTCTTTTGGGTATATCACTTCAATAAAAAATCGCAAAATAATTTTTGATAAATTTTTTTTAAACTCGAGCAAAAATTTTTTATTTTTTTAAAAATAACGCATTTTGAGAACATAAAATTATATTTAGTCATTAAAAATCAAACAAACCGGCAAATTTTTTACCTTTAAAAAGCATGTCGTCAAACAATGGTTGATTTTTGGCCTTTATTCACTTTTTTCCATCAATTATTTGCGGAGGGGAGGCCGCAAAATTTTTCATTTTCATTTTTTCGAGAAAATTTTCATTGCAGATCGCTTCAAAATCCCGTCATATCACCGACTTTATAGCGTAGCCTGGCAATTTTCCCGTTTTTATTGCATTTTTACTTTTTTGCGTTTTTTTTTTTATTGCGTTTTTTATTGCATTTTTCCTCCTTTAATTATTGGGGGAAGGGGGACCTTAAGAAGGTAGGGAATGGGGCATCAAGGTTCAATTCGAGAGGCTTTCTTGTTTCAAATCGCTTTAAAATAACTCACGATGATGTAACCTAATATGGACGTGCATTTATGCTTG
>SAUE01003049.1:91146-104582 GCA_009724625.1 Deladenus siricidicola | reverse complement strand
CGACACGAATACTTTTAGTTTGTGGAGCTTCAAATTTTTTTTTCTATTTTCCCAAACGTATGAAACCATTGATTTTTGCAGTTGTTTGGGCTTTTTCCCTCAGTTTGTAAATTATATAAAGTGGAGTTGGCCGGCGAATGAGTTTGCGGCCAGACGGCCTTAAATTCGTTAAAATTTTGGGGGTCCACAAACTATAAAAGTTTTCATTATAATTAAGCAACAAATTGGACTTACTTGTCCTCATGCTGTCCCCACAATTTGAATACTTTCACGCCAGAGCCTTCGACTCTTTCGTTGAGCACGGTCACCTTTTCCTTGTCGATGAACGCGTTCAAGTTATAATTCTGCACAGAGCTTCCATAGTCGAAATTGACAACGCTGGCGGAACACGGTCCCCCACCCCCGCCTCCGTGGGAGCACATTTGAAGTCGGATGAGAGCTAAGGCGACAAGACGAAGTAATTAACGTATACGGTCACCACTAGAAATTGCCTAAAATAGTTTTATGGGTTTCCAAATGAGCTAAAAACGATTAAAAAAATTGAATATTTCACTTGATCACTTCACTTTTCCAAATAAAATGAGGAGCGCTTCACTTACAATCTCATGGTGAAAAGTTTCACTGAAAACCTACTTCATGGTGGAAACACTAACACATTCACCAAATATTGCAATGTTCAAAAAAATTACATTACGCCACAATAACTCTGTATTTCTAGCGCAGTTATGAAAAAATGCAGATTTTATTATTTGCATTTTTCTCTTAGCCCCACCCCGTCGAACACGGCAACTAAAGCAAAAGGAAAGGAATGGGGATCACGGCGTGTTAAATTAACTTAACTTTTTTGTTCAGTTTAGTGTTACAGTAGTAAAACAAAACGCGTAATTTCAAATATGTAAATAAATTCATATTTTTCGAAAATAAATTTGAAATAGCGCCGATTTGGCGTGGCATTGTGTACCGATTTAACGTTTTTCTCTGCCAAATTTTCCAATTTCATTAAATTTTTGCTTTTTTCAACTTCGAAAAGTTCTAGACTAAGGTATAATTAAGGAATATGGTTACCACTCGAAATCGCCCAAAAGCAGCTCTATAGGTTTCCGAAGCTAAAAACGATAGAAACGACAAAAAAATCAGCGGAAACGCATTTCTGGCCTGCCAGGGTGATCCAAAACTTCAAAAACCACAGGGGACCAAGCTATAATTTTAGAAAAAAAATCAAATATTTTTTTTGCTCGAAATCACTTCAAAACAACTCAGAATGCATTAAAATGAATTGTTGGCCTCCACAGCCTCTAGTAGGCAAGTTTTTAGGCTAAGCCTTAGGCGAGTAGGCAAGTCTCGTGGCTATTCTTAGGCTAAGCCTTAGGCGAGTGTGCCTGTGGTTTTTGAAGTTTTGGATGACCCTGGCGGGCCAGAAATGTGTTTCCGCTGATTTTTTGTCGTTTCTATCGTTTTTAGCAATTTGGAAACCTAGAGCTGTTTTTGGGCGATTTCGGGTAGTAACCATATTCCTTAATTACTCCGAAACAACAAAAAATCGGCAGAAACGCATTTCTGGCACCCCAAAGCCAAAAAAATCCAAAATTTCAAAAATCCATAAGGGCAAGCTATCTTTAGAAAAATTTGGAAACTTGGAAAGTTGAGAATAAAATTGAGTGATGACACCACTTGCTTACTCTAGTGGCGCATCGGAATTTTTTTTGACGATCATAACGTAGTAGTGAACAAATTATTTTTCAAAACATTTTTATCAATTCGTCAGCAGCGTCAACAAAAATTCAAGGCGTCAGAATTTATCAAGTCGTCAGCAAAAATTCAAAATATACTAAAAATACTATTTTGTCACAATTTATCGGCACAACAAGAATTCGGCCTCAAAATTTATTAATTTCAGGCACAAAAAATGCACATGGAAAACTGAGAATGATATTTTTGGAAATTTAATAGCGGACGATGATTATGTACGTCTGCGTGTCATGATAATAGCAACCGTGACGGCTGGACGCCGCGAACAAATCGCCGTTCGTGGCCGATTGCCTATAAATGTGGTAATTGTTACAAACTCGGGCACTTCTTCAGTTCCCCCCTGACCAATTTTTACAGTTGTTGAATATTTTCAGAATAGTTCTTATAAGCTGCAAAACCATCGTAGATTACTTTTTATAGCGTTTGGAGAAAAATAAAAGAGACTTTAGTGAAAATTTTGGTCAACCGAAGAAGTACCCAAACTCGCAATTTTCAAGTCTGCTTTTATCCTTTTTCAATTTTTTATTCATAATTGTTCCCCTTATTATTCATGTATAAAAATGTTTTTGTCCCTACAATTTACAGGCTATTCTCACGATTTTTTGCCCCTGTATTTTTTTAAATTACCATTCAAGGCCCTGGCGCTGTGATCCGACCATTTCCGCGTGAATCAACCAACTTCCCGAATAACGCGCACGAACAATCTGAAATTCACGCTTTCGTTAAACCCCTTTCTCCACAATACCATAACTCAAATCATTTACAAATGAAAAAACTTCACGGCTTTAAACAAAAAGTAACCTGATCCAAAATGTATTTGGAGAGAGCGCCCATGTCGTGCGAGTAATGGCCCAGCGCGGTGTCGATGAACGACGAGATTTTGCGGTCGTAGCAGGTCGCGCCGTTGTTTTCGCTGGAACTTTGCTGCCATTCGCCGGTCGAGTTTGTCGCACCGTTGTCCGCCCATACTGAAAGACGACCTCCTTTACAACGAAATTTACAGGAAGTTATTTCGATCAACCCCCTGTTAGAAGGCGAGCAAAAGAATGTTTTTATCTTATAAAAATCCTATTAAAATTTTTAGTAATAAAAAATCCCATACATTCCTTCATCTGATTCGTTTTACTATCGTCAATGTACGAATGGACGAGTGCCGCAATCTGCAGCAAAAGCACCAGCGTGACGGCGAATTTAAGCATAATTTTTCTTTACTTCTAAACCAATACATTTATTTTGCGAATATTTGATAGAGCTACCCAGATAAGACGGTTTTCCCTTTTTCGAATTGGTTGATTCTCTAAAGAAGAGCCGAATTAAGGCTATTAAAGACTTTTTACAGTGTCAAAATACGCAAGTGGACTTCAAATAAAGACCCCAGTCAATGAATAAAATACTTTTTAGACAGACTGTGGTGTTCAATTTTTGTAAAAAGCGTATCAAGTGCACGTTTTTTGTATTGAAAATTACAAACTACCTAAGATCACTTTTAAATTCTCAAGAACATCGGAAATGAACGTCTTTTTTGCAAATGTTTTTGGTAATATTTTTGCTATTATTCATCATCTTGCCGTCGTTTTTTCGCAAACTGAAAATAAACAGCTCTTATCAGCACACATAGTACAAAAGTGTGCATTAAACTATAAGAAAATTACATATATGCCTACCGCTGCCACATTTTTTATTTGACTTTTCCCCCCTCTCAACCATCCTGACATAACAACACTATCAAGCAAAATGTAAAATCCGATGGTTTCTTTCTCCTTTTTGATGTTCGATAAATGCCGCAAAAATCGCTATTCGTTGACCGGATAACAAGAGAGATCAAAAAAATTTCAGAATTTATTAAAAATTCTGAATTTATTCCCCATGACACCCCATGATTCACACATATGTACACTACACATATTGGCTCATCGAAGATTTTGTGGGCTGGGGAACTTCAGCACATCCCCCTCACTTTTCTACCACAACGAATCTTTCTGCCACCTTACACACCCTTCACGTTCACTTGACTTGTACGGCAAGAGATTTGTATCATTCGACTGTGGAAATTCAGCGAATTGAAAACAAAACCAAAGCGAAAATGGATGTTTGTATGCCTTTTGGAAGCGCTGTATTTTCGGCATCCAAATTGGATTCATTTTTAGAAAAATCGAAATTAATAAAAGAACTAACATAGCTTGTTTTTAGAGAGATATTTGAATACTTTTAATCAAAAGTTGAACCCAAAATGAATTAAAGATATCCGTTTCAAAATAATAATAAAAAATTAAAAACCTCAATTTTCGTCTTTAACTTTTTGTTCTCCACAATACAATTTTCATGATAAGCAGCACTTCAACTTAATGTTTTCGCTGAATTCGCTGGAAGATTTTTTCGACAATTTTATGAGTCAAAACGCATGACGAAAAAAAATTCTGATCAATTATTAAACTATTTTGAAAATAAGAAAGCAAAAAAGCTCATATTTAATTTATAACAAGAGAGATCAAAATAAGGCCGTTTTAAACTACCTCGGCTATGTGTGGTTATTTTCATAGAAATAGCACGTCGCTACTAGCAAAAATATAATAATTATTAATAATATATTTCGACTTTTCGCAGGTGTTATATGTTTTTGCTTTTTCCTGCTCTTTTTTGAAGTTAAAATAAACAAAAATATTGTTAATTCGTTTAATTTTGTTGCTTTGAATTAAATATTTAATTATTATTTTTAAGGATTGTTTTGAAAGCGCTGCTTATACTTCCCCATTTTAGAATGTAAAATTTTGTTGATTAAAAGAAAAACTTTTTAATCGCATAACAAATAACAAAAACAGGACCTTTGCCAATTAAATCGCTATCAATCATGAAAAGGCGCTCTCCACACTTTCCGAAAATTTGACGAACTCCTCCATCGTTAGAAGACAAACGCGTCGATACGGTCGGTAGACGACACCGTTGCACACTGTGGCGTGGAACTTCGAGCTCTTCTCCACGTCGCACTCCACCGGATATTGGAAATAGGTGGGGACGGACGCTCCCTGAAAGCACACACAGACTATTATTTACCAATGTTCCGTCCATTTAGCACCCTTTAAAAAGGAACAAAAATTTGCTGAATTTTAAACGTAAATCTTTAAACCTTTAAATAGAAAATTTTTTCCATATACCCTTCAGATTAAAGAACAAAAAAATAGGCTTTAAAAATGTTCAGACTTATAGGAAGAACGCTAAACACTATGTCTAGGCTCTGAAGGAAGCCTGGTCCATATTCCTCTATAGCATTATGCTTCCCAACTTGGATTGGTTGACAAGCTCCAAATTAGAGGATTCGGAAAAACTCCAGCCATCGACATGGAATCGAACCCAGGTCGCCAGCTCGCCGAAAGCCGGACCATATCCAATATACCACTGGAGTTATTGAAGAAGATTTCCAAAAACATGTACATGTTTCGGAGAAGATTTAAATTTTAGCACCCAAACTCGTTGGATTATTGATTGAAAGAACTCCGACAAATCCAATAATATAATTCGAATTCGTTTCAGACATGCCGCCACATCCACCTACTATGTACACATGTTCTAATTCAATTTTCTTCCGCAATTTTTCATAAAACCTTACCTGAAACAAGAGCTCCTCTTCGGCGTTGTCGAAGACGATGTCGGCCGCGTCCAGCTTCGCCGCCGCCAGACGCTTCTTTTCGGCCTTACCGATTTTCTTCTTTTTGCCCTTTTTTGTGGAATTCCCGCTGGAACCCGCTGGCGCGATGTTCGACGTGTTTTTGGAGTCACCGGCTCGTATTTTCAGCACCATCAACACGTGGTCGTATTGCCTCTTCTTCGGCAGACTCATTATATCTTCCCTTAAAAATACGGCCTGATTTTCACGAATACAAACAAAAAATGATCCCAAAATGGAATATTTTCTTAAAAAATTTAAACCAATCACAACATACCAGAGTTGTGATTATTACTTTTAATGTCTACGGCAATTTCCTATACACCAGAACAAACATAAGGGATTTCCCGCCTTTCCTGAGCTAAATTTTTTTTTCGGATTCGTTTCAAACCCACGAAATTTTTAGGCCATCCGCGAAAGAAATATTTCACTTAAATGGGATTTATGGAACGCCTATGCTGAGCCATAAACGAACTCAAAGAAAGAACAATACCTTAACGAACGAAAAGTCGGCCCGGAGATTTGGGCCGGGAAATGGATCATTCGCTCGTTTATGACAAGGCCAACACGATTTTCGCCCTTTTTGCTAAACAACTCCTCGAATTTTCCGACTGTCTCCTTTGGCGCACATTTTATGGCCCGTTGCAGGAAGAATTCTCGAATCTCGCCGAAACATTTCTAGAAAAAATCACACCATAAAGAAGGCTAAACCAGGCCAAACATGACTACCGATCTATGTATTTTACCATAAAAAAATATTTTAAATTTTGCAGTTTTGGAAAATTTTAATTTCTTACATTTTTCTCAAGTTCATTCTTCTGATTTCGATAGAAAAAATTCATAGCTTTAAACAATAAATATCTCAGTTATTTTTTGGATTTTTTCGGTTAAATAAAATATTGCAGAGAATTGAATACCAAACCTCCTCTCCCAACAAATCGACCACAGACGCGACACCATAAATCAGACTCCCGATATCTTCGTCCTCGTACTCTTCGGCCGGCTAAAGCAAACATTTTTAGTCCGAAAAAATTCTCAAATTATTTCATCAAAAAGGAGAATTAAAAGATTTTGCTAAACCGTATTCATCATTAATTTCAAAAGCAATCCCAAACAACACCCTAAAGACGCAACCGAATGGCGACAATTCGATGATATTCTTCGCCAACTCCTCACAATTCACATTCACCCGCAAAAATATCTAAAAAATCACATTTCAATTAAAAAATCAATAATAATATTTTTTTGTAAAATCATTGAAAACCTGCGTGACGAGATCCAAAATTCCCTCCACGTCGTTCGCGTCAGGCGGGAAGGCCTCAAAGTCGAAATTCATTCGCTCCATCCCATCCACATTCTCGTCCACGGCCATCAGGTCGGCGTCATCCTCGTCCTCCACCGACGAGCCGCTCCCATCGCTCTCTCCTTCGTCCTCCACCTCTTCGACATCGGAATTCGCCTGTCCGTTAATTTTCTCCGTCTTTTCCTCCTCCATTTCCACGTCTTCCGTCTTCGCCAACGATTTAGAGGAAGACTTCACCTTTTTCTGCTTCAATTTATTACTCATTTCTGGAGGCTAACTAAAAGGAGGCTAATCAGTTTAGTTGATATTTTCATTTAATAATGCCACACAGCTCCCGCTGATGTCAACCCAAATGCAAAAAAAGTATTAAAAGCTTAACGATTTTTAATTAAATTCAATTAAAAAATCTAAATAATGATGAATTTTTATTTTCAAATAAAAAGCGGGAAACACAACAAAATTCATTCAGAATTATGACGAAGATCGAATTTATGGGTTTATTTTTTATACACAACCTGATCCAAAAAATGTACATTTTGCGCTTCAACGCTAAAAATTTTTCAACAAAAATACATAAATTTCTTTCAGAACCTCGTACACAACAATCATCCACCGTAAATAAATAATACAATAAATCAAATCAAAATAAAAAGATCTTGAAGGACGATTCGCCGGGATTCGAAGAAAAATTTCGGAGCTATCCAAAGCAAAATGATTACTTGCCTAAATTAATTTTAAATTCGTAACCGGGAACACATAAAATTTTCTTATGAGTTTTCAATAACTTTTATATGTTTGCATTCAATAAATAAGCTTTAATCATCCTCAGTCCCCGAAAATTAACCCCCCCCCCCAAACTAAAAAATAGCTTGACTTTTTTAATCCAAGCACTTACTTCTTCCAGTGTCCTCTGATGATCGTCGGATACGTTCGACGCTATCTACAAAAAGTTTTTTGTAAACAAATCCAAGTATTGAAAAGATCCATACCGTTGTCCCAACGACTAACACCCGATCTGGATTCACGGGACCGACGCCACGACCAATCCGAAGGTTCCGTGGAGTCTAAAAATATTTTTTTGTTTTTTGAAAGCCGAAAAACATTCGCTAAAAAAATTTATTTAAAAATTATGTGTTCAAAAATTTATTACTACTCATATTTTTAAGCCTTAGACATTTGGCCACATTTGGAAAACTTCGGAGTGGCCATGACATTTTACCCTTACAAAAAATTACCCTTATTTTTGCCTCCCCTATCGTCGCCATTCTCGTGTTCCCTGCGTGATCGTTTCGCTGACCAGCCAGAATTGCCGCTCGATGAGCTGTGGCGGGTCGACGACGACGGTCGATAAGAAGCCGAATATTGAGGTCCGTTGTATCTATTATAATCCATGGCGGACGGATGCGAAGTGTTATTCTAAAAAATAAAAAACTAAAATTTCAAATATGTATTTTCCGAAATATTTAAACAAATAATAAATTAAAATCAAAAACGTACAAAAACTAATTATTTAAAGATCTTGACATTTTTCTATGAAAAGCTACTTGCAAGTAAAAGTACATTTTTCTACCTGAAAAGCAGAGCTTGGCCCACCTCCTCTGCCTCGGGCCATGGCGGCTGCCAAGTAAGGGCTGGCGCGCGCTATACGCGGATCCATGCCCGTCTCATAAGCGGCGCGTGTCTGTAGATCGTAGTCTCGCGCGCGCGTATCGTAGTCCAACACAAACTCCTTCAAACTCTTGGGACGACCGACCGCCCCCTGCAGTCCCGGATCGCCACCGCCGCCGCCTACTTCGTAGCCAGCCCGCATGCCGTACGCGGAAGATTCGCTGCCGTATGAAGACGGCTGCATCATCTAAAAGTCGCTTATGCTCACCTCCTAAATCATCTGACATAATTATAAGAGCTCAATTTTCTAGATACATACATTGAAATTCTTATAAATTAGCACAACACTTTCTAATTTAACCTCCTCCTCCACAATATTAACAATAACTAACCTGCATCTGGTCTTGTAGTTGTTGCTGATATTGCTGTTCGCGAATGCGTCGCAAATTCTCCACCGTAAACGCCGCGAAGCCCTCCGTCGACGGCGACTGATGCGGGACAACGCCGCGTTCGACGAGTTCATCGCGTATTCGCCTCTCCGCACTACGCATCGCTGAGACGGGCGGCACCGGTGGAGCCACGGGCTGTGGGGATTGCGCTTGAACATTGCGCATTACCGCGTATTCGTCGTGCATTTGCTGCTCCATGTTGACGCCATTCACTGCGGTGTACGCCGCACCCCTGCCTGTCAAATGCGCAATATTTTAGTAATTTATTTAAGAAAGCGTAGGATTACTATCCTCTGCAGGAAACTTTTCCGTGAAAAGTCTATGAAATATTTACTATTTCATAAGATATTCATTAAAAATGTTCAAATTTTAAATATTAAGTAGTAAATATTAACTAAGAAAAATACCAATTTAAACAAATACTCACCCTAAAAAGCTAATTAAGATTTACCCGAATATCCAATGCGTGGTTCTAGCTCAACCACATCACCAATCGTTTTTCCATCTATATCTGCGTTTCCGGCCGCGTATTGGTTGTATCGCGTAAGTAGGTCCTTAAGGTCTGTTGGGTAGTCGAAGCTCACCGCGTCCTAAATTCCAAACAAAGTAATCAACAAAAACATACCAAAAATTATAATAAGTTTGAAATAAATATTCACTATTTTTCGGAGATAATACCCAGAAAAACATTCATGAGAAAATAAACCCACTTCTTGATTCTTCAACTTAGATACGACCATTTTGTACTTGCTCTGATGTTCCACACGACTAGCCGGACTAATATACACATCCTCTTGGAAATCCTCGTCGCGGTAAGTGACGTTCACACAGCGGTACTGGTCGTAAAGATCGGCGTTCAACAGCGCACTTTTGACCAACTCGGAAACAGTGGAGCCATTCTCCAAAATAAGCTTTACATTTCGCGTCTCAACCCCAGCGGCGCTAACGGCGTCGGTATTTTTATCCTTAAGTTCGGCGTTATCGATCACGATTTTGACCAATACCTTGATTCCTTCACTCATAATCTGAAAATTGTCATTATTTTCCGATGTACTTTTTTTATGAATAATTATTCTTGCAAATTATGTGATCAAATAGACGGGTGGATTACATTTAAAAAAGTTAAATTTTAACAATTTATGCGCGGAAAATAGCAGTGCATTCAAGATTTCGGTATAATTAACTTATATGGTCACCACCACCCAAAATCGCCCAAAAAGTTTTATAGGTTTCCAAATGTGCTAAAAACGAGAAACGACGAAAAAAATCATCGGAAACGCATTTCTGTCTCGCTAGGGTCATCCAAAGTATCAAAAACAATAGGGGGACCAAGGTATAATTTTCAAAAAAAAATTGAAAATTTTTTTTGCTCAAATTCGTTTCAAAACAAATTAGAAAGCAATAAAACGAGTTATTAGCTTCGTTTTGACCTTAGACGAGTAGGCAAGTCTCGGGGCTCTTCTTAAGCTTAGGCTAAGCCTTAGGCGAGTAGGCAAGTCTCGGGGCTCTTCCTAGGCTAAGCCTTAGGCAAGTCTCGGGGCTATTCTTAGGTTAAGCCTTAGGCGAGTAGGCAAGTCTCAGGGCTATTTTTTTTGGATGACCCTAGCGAGCCAGAAATGCGTTTCCGGTGATTTTTTTCGTCGTTTCTATCGTTTTCAGCACATTTGGAAACCTATAAAACTGTTTTTGGGCGATTTCGGGTGGTGATCATATAAGTTAATTACTCCAAGATTTCCTGCATGCTAAAAAAGAATAAATGTTTTTAGGAGATGTGAACCCACAGGCCTCCAATAACGAAATTCGGATATATGGACACACAGGCCCCTAATACTACGAAATTCGGAAATATGAACACACCGGCTCCCAATATCACGAAATTCGATGCACAAAGAGTTGAAAAAGGTAAGAAAAGTCAATTTTTGAGCCATCTTCGAATTTTTTGCAACACAAATCCAAAAATTTGCAGCAAAAGAACAAAAGGAAGAATGTGCTAGGACAAAATAAATTTAATTTGCATGCCAAATGCGCAAACCGAGTATGGGCTCCAACAATAATTTCGACAAACACTAATTTCTCCACTTCAACTGATTATTGTATGTACGTACACCTCATTACCTCTTAGCGTGAGATGAAGGGAATGTTTTGTGTCAATATAAGTGCGTCTCTTATCGAATGGTCCTTCAGTCTTCTAATATTTCTTCCATTTCTAACGCTTGCTACATTCGCTTGCTGTAAAAAGAGGCCGGCGGCGACGGCGGAGGAGCCGCAAGGAAAATGCACTAGCTCATGCCGAGGCGGCGAGTCTCCCAAGTCGACGATAATTTCGGAGAAAGATTCGCGCACGGCGACCTACAATCCGCCGCCCAGTCAGGTGGATGTGGAGCCGGTGTGGAGCGAACAGGCGAACGACAAGGATGCAGAAAAATTCCTCAAAATTAAGCCGGAAGCTGGAAAGAAGGCAGGGTCAAAAAGTAAGCGGCGCGATAAGGAGACGAACTCGAAGCAAAAACCGCCGTCGATCGAACCAAAAGGTTATTTTTTCTAATAATGTTTGTGGGAGATGGAGAAGGCTGCCAGCTCCCCATTTCAAGGACGAAATTTTTTTGGGAGGAGCGGGTTAAACTATAAGTTTCACAAATATAGAGGACTTTTTTATTTACTAAGATGTTATTTTTCAGAAAAATCCCTGAACGCCTCGAAAAAGGAAAAGTCAAAAAGCGTTGACAGATCGTCTAAACCGACTCAAAAATCAACGAGGCGTTCGCAAAAATCCCACGACGATTTGAAACAAAAATCGCAAATTTCGAAATCGGGCCTGAAACAACTGAGCGCCTCCGTCGTGAGCAGTTTCCAATTAGAGAGCAAACGAACAAAGAACGCTAGCGTCGCGAAAATGGTGGAAAGCACACAGAAAAGTTCGCCACAACCGAAGCCAGAACCGGCAAAGAAGTGAGAGGATCTCGGATAAGGATGAGAAGTTAGATTTTTTCTTGGACAATGCTATGTACATAACTGTGAATATGCGTCTATATGCGTATGTAAATGTTAGAATAAATTGGTTTCTTTTAAACGCTCATAAAAAAATTTAATGTTGTACGGTAGTCACTTTTTCGATCAAAATTGCCGTTAAATTGGAGCGAGGAATTCATCTAAATATTGCTCAAAATAGAAAAATTATTTTCAGAATTGATTTTTCACTAATCACATTAATCCAACTTTTATTATAAATTCACTCAAAACATCTTTAATTTTAGAACAACTTCGACATTTTTATACAAACAAAAATTTTCTTGAAAGACATTTGCAGATACACAAAATTCCATTCCCTAAACTCTTTTCTCTTTCTGTCAAATAAATTAGCATAAAAATGCAGGGTTTTTTGGCGGGTGGAATCCGTGTTTTCTAGGGTTTCTTTAGCTTTTGCCGTTGAATAGCATCAGAAATTTGTTGCTGTTGTTGCTGTGACAGCTGTTGTTGTGGCTGGTCGGGATGCTGCAGCGGTTTTTGCTCGTTAGCCGAATTGCCATTGTTGTTGTTCCGCCGGTAGGATTTTCGGTACGGATACGGAGAAGGCGAGAAAAGAGGACCTAAAACCATTTCATTGATTTCAACTAACTATAATTCTTTATATAATAAAGTTTTTGTGGGCATCATTCACCTGTGGGATACGGCAAAAACGGAGGCTGCGAGAGCGGCAGCGACGCGTAGAAGGTCGGCGGTTGTGGGGGAACCACGTCCACGCACGCGGGCGGTAGACAGGCCGGAGGCGGCGGCGCGCAAANCAGGGTAGTGGGGTGCAGGCAAACAAAGCTGGTGGCGGAGGCGGCGGGGGCATTGGCGCTGAACATAGTGGTGGCGGTGGCGCGCATAGCGGCAATGGCGCTTCAAAAGGTGGCGGAGCAAATGGTCCGGCCGGTGGCGGTGGTGATGGGGGCTGTGCTAGAAGCGGCCCGGGTGGTGGTGGCAATCCAAACGAAGTGAAGTCGCGCATAAATGGCGCAATCATATGTATAGTGAGCGGTGGAAAGTTGATGAACGGCATCGGAGATGGTGGTGGAGGCGGTTGAGCAAATACAGCTTGTGGTGGTGGTGGTGGAAGCAATGATCCTGGTGGCGGTGGTTGACGCAAAATACCACCTGGAAACGGAGGCGGTGGGCCTGGGGGAGGAAAGCCGGGTGGCGGCAATTGTGGTAGAGGTTCGTACACTGACACCGTTCGCGGTGCAAATTGCTCGGGTGGTGGTGGCCCGAATTGGTCTAGAGGCGTCGGAAGTATCGGAGGGCCAAATTGACCGGGAGGTGGCGGCGGTGCAAGACCTGGGGGTGGCGGTGGTGGAAGACCGGGAGGTGGCGGTGGTGCTAGTTCCGGAGGTAATCCAAAGTGTCCTGGAGGCGGCGCCAGTCCAGGCGGCGGCACAATCGTCAAGTCCGCCAGAAATGGAGAACCATATCTTGGAGGTGGCGGAACTGCGTCATATACGGTCGTGGGTATACACGGCGGTCCCGGCGGCGGTGCGAGCAACGGTTGCAGTCGAAATATCGCCGTCAATGGTGGAGGCGGCGGCGGTGGCGAGCAAAGTGGTAATCCTGGAGGTGGTGGTGGTCCAAATGGCCCCGGCGGCGGCAATCGACCAATGAAGTCGGGTGGGAACGGCGGTGGTCCGGG